>QXTE01000335.1:339616-355623 GCA_003942145.1 Platysternon megacephalum
GCCTGGAAGGGGTTTTTCAGTTTTGGAGCTGACTGGAAATGAAGAGGGTTGCCCTGACGGGGCTTGGGCTTCCCCCCGGGGCTGGGGCCTCCCTGGGGCCCCCAGATGGACCTAACTAAGGGGGGGCCCTGTTGTCTGTACTGGCAAGACCTGTTTTGGACTGTGTTCCTGTCGTCTCAATAAACCTTCTGTTTTACTGGCTGGCTGAGAGTCATGGTGAATCACAGGAAGCCGGGGGTACAGGGCCCGGACTCCCCCACACTCCGTGACAACATGCACTTGCATTACGACACCAGCCTTTAATTGCATGATCACGTATTAATTTTACCTACATGGGTCACCAGTGAGGTTTGATTCCAGAATGTAAGAAAGGACAGGATGGGATCGGGGAATCTGCATGGAAATCGTGGTCAGGTGAAGATTGAAGACAAGACTGTGGTCTCCTGGCTCCCAGCCTGGTGCACCTTCCCCAAGGCTGCAGGGTAAATTGAGGGTGACCTGTGCCCCCTCCCCACAGAGACACGAACAAGCTGCGAGCTGCATGATGATTGGCCAGGCTGAAGGTCTCAGGGTTTCCTCAGTTTTGCAGGGCCTGCTGCTTACTTTGGCTGCGTTAGATTTCGCCTGCAGATTAAAGACAAGGTGTGATGGATGCAGGAAGAGATGAGACATCGTCAACTTCCTCTAGCTGCAGTCACCAGCTGAGTTTCTTATTTGGGGCTCAGTGGAGCTGGTCACCGGGGTGTTGGTGGCAGCTTTGAGGGGCCCCCTCACTGCCCCACCATGGCATCTGCTTTCACCATCCTCTTCCTCGGTGAGTATTGCAGGCAGCCAGGATGTGTGCCCATGGGGGGGATCTGAGACCAGGGCGTGTGCCCATGGAGGGATCTGAGACCAGGGCGTGTGCCCGTGGTGGGGATCTGAGACCAGGGCGTGTGCCCATGGGGGGGATCTGAGACCAGGGCGTGTGCCCATGGAGGGTTCTGAGACCAGGGCGTGTGCCCATGGGGGGTTCTGAGACCAGGGCGTGTGCCCATGGAGGGTTCTGAGACCAGGGCGTGTGCCCATGGAGGGTTCTGAGACCAGGGTGTGTGTCCATGGGGGGGATCTGAGACCAGGGCGTGTGCTCATGGGGGGGATCTGAGACCAGGCCATGAGCCCATGGTGGGGATTTGAGGCCAGAGTGTAGGATCCAGTCGCTCTGGGATCTGGTCCCTAACAAGCCGTCTCCTCCCCAGGCTGCTGGCTGGCCGGGTGGAGCGAGGTGTCGGGAGGTGAGTATCTGTGCTGCTCAATGCTAAGTGTTAAGGATTGGGGGGAGGGGCGGGAAAGTGGAGGAGAAAAGAGCAGCTGAGCCCTGAACTTTCCCCAAAAACTCAGTCGGGGTTGACTCCGGATTGACCCCAGGCAGGGCCGGCGCTCCCATTAGGCGACCTAGGCGGTTGCCTAGGGCACTGCTATTTTGGGGGCGCCTGCGCCCCCGCCGCCCGTAGAAATTTGGGGACGGGACCTTCCGCCGCCGCTGTTGGGGGCAAGATTTCGGGGGCGGGACCTTCCGCCGCCTAGGGCGCCGGCAAAGCTGGCGCCGCTACTGACCCCAGGGGACTGAGATCAGAACCCAGCCCTGCCCCCAGTGTACTCAGGGGTGACTCCGGATTGATCCTGGGGGGCTGAGATCAGAACCCACCCTGCCCCCAGTGCAGTCAGGGGTGACTCTGGATTGACCCCACGGGGCTGAGATCAGAACCCAGCCCACCGGTTCCCTGTGGATGTAGTGAGGTGTCTGTTAGCCCTGGCGCTGTCTCTGGGGCTGGGCGCTAAGGGCAGGTTACAGACACAGAGGAGGGGTTTGTGTCTCCCCATCTCACTCCTGTTTGTGTGTGAACGCAGAGCTCCCTGCACCCAGACCCTCCATCTCCATCAGCCCCAGTGGGGTGATCGTCCCAGGGGCACCCGTCACCATCCGCTGTCAGTGTCAGTGCGAGGCCAGGAGGTTATTTCTGTATAAAGGTGAAATCCAAATCCAGGAGGTGGATGCTGCTGGGGATGGGGGTGAATTCACCATCCCCAGCGCCAGACGCGGAGACGGAGGGTTCTACAGCTGCAAATCTCGCTCCAGATCGGAGCCGCCCAACTGGTCGGTTCCNATAGTTCCCAGGAATCTCTGGGATCTCGGAGAGGTTCCTCTGGCTGGTTTTTCTCCCAGGGGCCCCGTCTCTGGGACCGTGTGGCGAGGACGGGGAGCAGTGACTGTGCCGGGGTCTGTCTCACGGCCTGTCTGCTTCTCACTGCAGAGCTCAGCTCCCCCAAACCCAACATCTCCCTGAGCCCCAGTGGGAGAGTCGCCCTGGGGCAAACTGTGACCATCCGGTGTGAGTGTCGATGCCAGAAAGTGACGTTCCTCATGTATAAACTTGGAAACCCGGATGTACGGCGCTGGGCAGAGATTGCAGGGGACATGGCTGAGTTTCCCATCCACAACGTGAGCCGGAGAGACACAGGGAACTACAGCTGCCAATATGGCAGCAAATCGGACCCGCCCGTCTGGTCGCATCCCAGCAACCCCATGGAGCTGATGGTAGCAGGTGAGGGGCCGGCTCAGTATCTCCGCTCTGTGACAGGGTTCCCGGGGTGGGTCTATGGAACCGCTGGACCCTCTGTCCCACCAACCTGGGGTATCCCTCGCAACTGTGATGCTGATGTCAAGCTACAAACTCTGGCAGGTCCTGCACTTACCCAGCCATCCACAGCCAGGGACACACCCACCGGAGTGACGTGAATGATCTCCCAGCCTCTCACGAACCATTAATAGGGACTTGCCAGCCAAGTCCTTCCCAGATCCCCAGCCTGGTAACATCCTGCCCTGATCAGAAGCCTGGCCAGTGTCTGTTCATTACCCAGTCCGGCCTTCCCTCGACGGGGAGAGGACACACACCAGCCTTTGTAAACTGAGCTGAGATTTCCCAGGCACTTCAACCGAAACACAGTTTTAGGTCAAATAGAAAAGAGNGTAGCTCCCAGGAATCTCTGGGATCTCAGAGAGGTTCCTCTGGCTGGGTTTTCTCCCAGGGGCCCCGTGTCTGTGACCGTGCGGTGAGGACGAGGTGCAGTGACTGTGCCGGGGTTTGTCTCATGGCCTGTCTGCTTCTCACTGCAGAGCTCAGCTCCCCCAAACCCAACATCTCCCTGAGCCCCAGTGGGGGAGTCGCCCTGGGGCAAACTGTGACCATCCGGTGTGAGTGTCGATGCCAGAAAGTGACGTTCCTCATGTATAAACTTGGAAACCCGGATGTACGGCGCTGGGCAGAGACTGCTGGGGACATGGCTGAGTTTCCCATCCACAACGTGAGCCGGAGAGACACAGGGAACTACAGCTGCCAATATGGCAGCAAATCGGACCCGCCCGTCTGGTCGCATCCCAGCAACCCCATGGAGCTGATGGTAGCAGGTGAGGGGCCGGCTCAGTATCTCCGCTCTGTGACAGGGTTCCCGGGGTGGGTCTATGGAACCGCTGGACCCTCTGTCCCACCAACCTGGGGTATCCCTCGCAACTGTGATGCTGATGTCAAGCTACAAACTCTGGCAGGTCCTGCACTTACCCAGCCATCCACAGCCAGGGACACACCCACCGGAGTGACGTGAATGATCTCCCAGCCTCTCACGAACCATTAATAGGGACTTGCCAGCCAAGTCCTTCCCAGATCCCCAGCCTGGTAACATCCTGCCCTGATCAGAAGCCTGGCCAGTGTCTGTTCATTACCCAGTCCGGCCTTCCCTCGACGGGGAGAGGACACACACCAGCCTTTGTAAACTGAGCTGAGATTTCCCAGGCACTTCAACCGAAACACAGTTTTAGGTCAAATAGAAAAGAGTTTTATTAACTGCAGAGAGATGGAGTTGAAGTGATTATAACTAGCTAGCGTAGAGATCAGAGTCAGTTACTTAAGAAACAAAAATAAACTGACAGTCTGAGTTCTACAAACTAACCAGGATTTGAATCAAGCAGCGTCTCCCCCTGATAGCTGGTACACACAGATCACAGATCTTCAGTACAGAGACTGGAACTGCCTTCCGGGCGGGACCACCCTCTCCAGTTCAAAGTCTCTGTCCTCCAGACGTGTTTCCAGGTGTTGAGTTGTGGGGAGAGGGAGGCCAAGGGATGTTGTCACTTCCCCTCTTTATAGCTTCTTCCAGCTTACTGGGAAGATCTTTTGCTAGCGGTGGGTTGAGCAGTCTCCATTGTCTAGATGCTCTCTCTGCAATGGTCCTTGGGAGAGTGGATTCCCTTCAGTGTGAGTCCTCAACCACAGCCCCACACCCAGCCAGGGGGTGTCTGCCCCAATGGGACGCTCAAAGCCGGCTCTGCCCTGAGCCCTGGGCCCAGCAGAGGGGACGCCCGGCTGGGGAGCGGGGACAGTCACTGGGGGGTTCCCAGCCAGGGGGGAGCAGCAGTCGCTGGAGGCTCAGGGCCAAGGAAGGGAGGATCCCTGCTCCCAGGGGGATCTACAGAGCAGGGGCCTTACTCAGGGGGATGCTCCCTCAGCTGCCCCCACTCTGGGGACGCACAGAGGAGTCGGGGCCCAGGGGCTGCCCAGCCAGCACCTGCCCCAGCGCTGAATTCACCCCCCACCTGCCCAGACAATTAAACCCATAACAAACGCCGGGTCATGGGGCGAGGGGGCCAAACGCTGAATCACCGTTTCAGCCCCTTCCCGCCCCAGGCCTGGGTGCTGGTTCTGTCCCTCCCCCATCCCAGCTGACGCTCATTTTAATCCCACAGAGGGAACCGACCCAGCTGGACCCCAGCAGCTGGATCCCCCGACAACGGAGCCGGAGGGAGAAGGTGAGCGGGAGAAATGGAACAATTCATCCCCCAGGGAACAGGGCTCCCGGCTCAGATGCCCCCGGGGCCATTCGGGTCACTTGGAGGGGGATGGTCCCTGCAGACAGAACTGATGGGTTCAGGTCTTCTACACAGAGGATGATGGATAGATCCATGGGGACCTATGGCTCCGATCTGTGGGAATGTGGGTCTGTGGGAACGTAGGGTGGTGGACAGATGGGAGCGCTTCTGATGTGGGATAGAAAGATGGACTAAGACGACCTTGTCTACATGAAAACTGGGCCCAAAATGATGAATCCCGTGTGGTTCCCAACCCCTGCTGGTGATCTCAGAGTGAGTCTGGGCTGTCGGAATTCGCGCCCCCTGGTTTGATACAGACACGTTGTGCAGACGAGCTCTCCTGTAGCTCTATAGACACAGGGGCGTCCTCCTCCGAAATAGGAACAGCCGCACCCAGAGCTGCTCCGCAGTGACTCCAGGTGTGAATGGCACCTGAGTGGGGCAGGGACCGTCTCTGCATCATAGAATCATAGAATATCAGGGTTGGAAGGGACCTCAGGAGGTCATCTAGTCCAACCCCCTGCTCAAAGCAGGACCTAATCCCAACTAAATCATCACAGCCAGGGCTTTGTCAAGCCTGACCTTAAAAACCTCTAAGGAAGAAGATTCCACCACCTCCCTAGGTAACCCATTCCAGTGCTTCACCACCCTCCTCATGAAAAAGTTTTTCCTAATATCCAATCTAAACCTCCCCCACTGCAACTTGAGACCATTACTCCTTGTTCTGTCATCTGGTACCACTGTGAACAGTCTAGATCCATCCTCTTTGGAACCCCCTTTCAGGTAGTTGAAAGCAGCTATCAAATCCCCCCTCATCCTTCTCTTCTGCAGACTAAACAATCCCAGTTCCCTCAGCCTCTCCTCTTAACTCATCTGCGCTGAGAACCCTCTGGACTGGGGGTGGTCACTGGACAGATGTCAGATTGGCTTGGCCTGGGCCTGGAAGAGCTTCCTCTCAATGCACAGCCCCACCTCTTGGGCCCCCCCGGCACCACAAAGCCACCCATGTGGGGCACAGCTCAGTGCGTATCCGCCTGGGAGAACAGGGACGGAGAGCCGGGGATCATGGTCCCGTGTATCCGGTCTGTCTGGCTGCGACTGCAGCCAGGCTGGGGGAACGGCTCAGAAGCAGGGCTCCCCCTTCGCAGGGGTGCTGCCCCAGCAGGGCGTTAACCCTGGAACCTATCAGTTCACACCTGAACCCACCAATTCAGAGTGACACGTTGTTGACTCTGGAACCTAACAGTGGCTGTTGCGATGACAGCACCATTACGTCTACCACGGCTGATTGCTTCAGAGGGGCATGGTTCTCCCAGTGATCTCAAAGCGCAAGGGTGTTTGCGTTTTGGTGATTAGACAGTTGGCGACCCTATCTGGGGGCAGCTGGGGCCATCAGTGGTCACGGGGGGTGCCCTGGGGCTCCCTGCGAAGCAGCCAGGGGCAGCCAGCATGGGAGGCGGGATACCGGGCTAGATGGGCCCATTGACCAGAGCTGGTATGGCCAGGCTTGGCTAGTGCCATGGTACTGGGGATGGGGGGGAGGGGCTGGAAATGCCTTAGACAGACAGACAGATGCTGGAGGAGCCTGGGATCAGAGCCAGTGTCCACCTAGAGCAGTCTCCGGTCGCTGTGGGTGGATAAATATAAAGGGGTGGGGGGTGGGAGGGATAGATGGATAGACACAGGCAGGAGCAGTAGAAGCGACCTAAAAGGGGGGGGGGGCGGCACAAGTCCCCGAACTGTGGCCCCACCCACCAGAGTCGCACAGCTCCTGAGGCCCCGCCCTCGTGCTACCCCTTTCCCTAAGATCCTGCTTCCCCATCACCTCTTCCCCGAGGACCCCTTTCTGTGCCACCTCCTCCCACCAAGACCCCACCCCCCACTCGCTCCTCTCTGCCCCCTCCCACCCTCCCTTACTGCCGGTAAAACATGGGAGCACCATGGCCCCCCCTGTTCCAGTGCCCCGGGAGAGATCGGGGTGGGTGCGGATAGATTAGATAGGGGGAGTGGATGGGCATACGGGGCTGTGGTGGTTTTCTGCTGTGGGGAGCAGAAAGGGGGTGGGGGCCCCTGTTCATCCGACTGGATGGTGACCCCCGACCCCACCCCCTAGAGCAGCTGCTGATGTCCCCCTCCCCCTTTGTCACCCCCAGATTACACCCAGGGCAACATCGTCCGTCTGGCCCTGAGCGCCGGGGTCCTGCTGGCCCTGGCGCTGATCCTGGCTGACGCTGCTCAAGGATGGAGATGGGGCAGATGCTAGGTGAGGTGACCCCCCCCACACACACAATTCCCCTCACTCCAGCCTGGCTGCCCCAGCGTGGGGGAAGGGCAGTGGGGTCACCGTCACCCCGAGCGACATGACACCGTGTCATCAGGACGGAGCTAGAAGGACCAGTGCAGCCGAACCCATCTGAGCCAGCCCTGCTGAGCGGCCCCCAGGGCGTCTGGATGGGCCCGGCTCAGTGTGGGGCTGGGGGAGGGGCTGCACCAGGGCCTCCGTCTGGGGGTGGCGGAAATGGCTAATGGCAGTGGGATGGGGATCCCGCGCAACGGGGTGCCCTGGGGAGAGCTCCGGGCCCTATAAGGTGGCTGATGCTGTCAGGACACTGGGTGCCCTACGGGAGAGCTCCGGGCCCTACAAGGCAGCTGGGGCCATGGGGACACGGGGCGCCCTAGGGTCCATGGCTTGTGGCCAGCACCCCCCGTGCCCGTGGCCTCCGGGACACGCTCCGACACAGCCACGCCCAAGAGGACGTGGGATTGACCCCCCAGCCTGAGCCGCCTGGGGGTCGTTCGCACGGTGGTGGCTGTGGAGCCTGCGAAGCAGCCTGGCTGTGAGCTCACATGTAAAACCCACGGGCAAGTTCCCCAGCTGTGCCAAGGCCCGAGAACCAGGGGAAATTGGGGACGACGCTGAACGTTGTAACCCGGTCGAGAGAACCAGCCACAGACGCTGGGTTGGTCTGAGCTGAAAAGCCCCCTGGCTACAGCCCCACTTTTTCCTGAGTGTCTGGCTGGAGAGTCTTGCCCGCATGCTCGGGGTTCAGCTGATGGCCATATTTGGGGTTGGGAAGGAATTTTCCTCCAGGGTCGATTGGCAGAGTCCCTGGACGTTTTTTGCCTTCCTCCGCAGCATGGGGCAGGGGTCGCCTGCTAGAGGATTCTCTGCAACTTGAAGTCTTTAAATCATGATTTGGGGACTTCAACAGCTGAGTCAAGGGAGAGAATTATTCCAGGAGTGGGGGGGTCAGCTTTTGTGGCCTGCATCATGCGGGAGGTCAGACTAGATGATCATAATGGTCCCTTCTGACCTTAAAGTCTATGAGTCAACATCGCGCTGGGGGAAGACAGAAGCTGGAACCAGGAGTCAATAGCCCCAAATTGGCGGGAGGGACTTTGGGCCTAACTGGGGGTAAAATAATGAGGGGGAGGGACTAGGCCGCCCACTTGCCCCTCGCTGGGTTCGTTAAAAAGAGACATTGATAAAAACCCCACCATGGGCTCAACTCTCTCTCTCTTCCCCCGTCCCACCTTGCGTCCCAGCTCAGCTTGTCTCATCTTCATCTTCCCCCAGCTCATCCCCGGACCCCCCAGCGCTGCAGCCCGTCTCGACGCGTCTAAAGGACTTTCTCCCTGAGAGGCTGGAGCCGGCCGGCCTGGCTCTTGCTTAAGAAACTTTGTTTTCCCCTCTGCGAGCTGGAAGTCGTCCCATTGCCGTGACCTGCAGCCCCCAGCCCCCCTGCCCAGATAGCTGATTAGCAGCGCCCCGAAGAGCCTTTCCCCTTCCCTGGTTGTGCTGTTTTCCTCCCTGCTGTGTCTTTCCTCCTCTCCTAGCTCACTCTCCTGGCTTTTCATCAGATGCTGCAGTCGGGTGTATGGCACCATCCCCCCTGCCCTGCCTAAGGGGAACGGACCCAATGCGGGGCCGGCCCTGCCCAGATTGTCACCAACCAGGATCCGAGCAGCTGGGATCGGGGTCACCTTGCAGCCAACGCAGCTGCTTGTCACTAACCCGCGGCCAGCGCCCGACACCATCCCCAGAAGCCGCATTTCACCCCCGTTTCCATCCTGTCTCTCCCCCACCGCCCGTCTCTCCGTTCGCTAATGTAAGGGGAGTGTTGGCCCCTCACTGACACTTACTGGGGTTTGGGGCCCTCTCGCAGTACCAAAGAAAGATACTGAGCTAAGATTTCCCAAGGACTTCAACCAAAACACCAAATGTTTGAGGTCAAATATAAAACAGATTTATTAACTGCAGAAGGAGAGATTTTAAGGGATTATAAGTAGTGGGCACAGAGATTCGAGTTGGTTACTTAAGCAATACAGATATATTCGCAGTCTGAGTTCTACAAACGAAACAGGATTTGAATCAGGCAGCGTCTCCCCCTGACAGGGCCGGCTCCAGGCACCAGCCCAGCAAGCAGGTGCTTGGGGCGGCCCCTGGAAGGGGGCGGCACATCCGGCTCTTCGGCGGCAATTCGGCGGCGGGTCCCTCAGCCCGTGTCGGAGGGAAGGACCTACAGCCAAATTGCCACCGAGAAATGAAGCGGCGGCGTAAGAGTTCCCGATCGCGATCGCGGCTTTTTTTTTTTTTTTTTTACTTGTGGCGGCAAAAACTATAGAGCCGGCCCTGCCCCCTGACAGATGGTACAAGCCAGTTACAGATCCTCAATACACAGACTGGACTAGCCTGGGGCCACCCTTCCCCAGTTCCAAGGCTTTGTCCTCCAGATGTTCCTCCAGGTGGGGGAAAGAGAAGCCAAGGGATGATGTCACTTCCCCTCTTTTCTATTTTCTGCCAGCTTGCTGGAAAGATCTTTGCTGTGACCCGGGGATCCGGCAGTGCCCATGGGTCAAGCAATCTCCATTGTACACAGGCTCTGAGATAGCGGATTCTCTCCTCGATGGGTGTGGATGAGCCATTGACACTGGCCGGCTGGTCCTTTGCTGCAGGTGAAAGGTTGGCTGTGGGCATCTCCCAACCTCACAACACATTTCAGTAGCACACCCAGCAATGCTCCATAACTTCCCACACAACGATAGCACGTACAGTCCAACAAGATATTCATGTTTAACAGATCAAGACTTTTAAAATGATGCCTCACAAGGCAGACTTTGTACCCAACCTATCATAATTCCGTCATAGTGGTGAATACGGGGGCTCCAGGGTGCTATCTTGAGGTACAGATCGTCACCCTGTGGTATCAACGCAGCGCGGCCAGGGCCTGGGCAGGAGGCCTGGGAGGTGTGAGGAACAGACTGAACTTCCTTTCCCGTGCAGAGGCGGCTGTTTGTGGTGTCCCCGTGCCCGCAGGGCAGGGTAACTAGTTTCCTGTCACCTTCCCCATCTTTACTTATTTTTTATTAGTTGCTATGTAATAAATTGTACGTGCTCTGAACTCTATGTAATGATCAGTGGGTCAGGGAAGTGACCTGCCCTAAGTGACCACGACAAGACTGGGGCTGGAGCCCCCAGGGATCCGGGCCCAGCCTTGCCGGGGTTACGAGGACTCTGCCGCACAGGAGGGAGGAAGGGGAGCCCTCGAGGTCAGGCAGGTCTCTGGGTAAAGGGAGTGGGAGCGAGGACTCAGATCCTTTCGCAAGCCAATCCCACCGGGGCGGGTATAAGCCAGGAAAGTTCCCCACAATAGCGGGACCATTCCCCCGCGTACACTAGGAGCGGGGTCAGCGGCCGCCCTGCCCGTCTGTCCGGAGAGTGAAATGAACCGGTTCCTCCCCCCAAAGCCCGGCTGTTCTGGACACAAGCGGCCCTGCTCCGGTGACTCCCGAAGGAGCGAGACTTGGAGCCGGTCTGACTCCGGCTGTTGGCCGCGGTCGCTCAGCCCCCGTTTCAATAGACAGGCCGGGTTTGATTCCTTGTCCGGGGGGTTCACCCGAAAGCTTTGCCTTTGAACGGCTGCTGCTGGGGGTTTGCCCAGGAGCCGAGTAGAACCAGGGGCTCGGTTTGAAATGAGCCCCGGCCCCCGGCCTGTGTAACGCTGGCGAGGGAGAGAGTTTCCAACCCCCTGAGCCCTCTGGGCCTGGGAGACCCTCTGCAAAGAGCAGCCGGGACGGGGGAGTTTGGGGGACAGGCCGAGGGCGGGGTGGGATTAGAGGGGAGATGGGCTGAGGTCAGGGAGGGAGTGGGGGGCAGGAATTTGAGGGGAGACAGAAAGGGGGCAGGTGGGTGGGTGTTGGAGGGGAGACACGCTATGGTCGGGCGGTCAAAGTGGGGCAGGATGGGTTGAGGGGAAATGGGGATAGGGGTTGGAGTGGGGACAGGGCGGGGGGGGGGAGATAGGCCAAGGTCGGTGCTGGGGGGGGAAGAGGTTTGAGGGGAGACAGGACGGGGCAGAAAGGAGATGGGATGGGGTTGGGGGGGCAGAGGTTTGATGGGGATGGGGCAAGGGCAGGGGAAGGGCTCCCCTCTCACACAGTCGGGGTCAGCGGATGGGGGGGATTGTTTTCCTGCCAAAACTCTGGCTAAGCTGGGGCACCTCTGGCCGGCTGGGGGGGGACCAAGGGGCAGGCGACGCCCCCCCATGGCCATGGGGCAGATACACTCTGAAACGCTCATTGTCCCCCCAGTCCCCTAATGTTCACCCCATGTTCTCTCACCCCCCCATATTCCCCTGCTCCCCACAGCCCCCACCCCCGTGCAGCCCAGGTAGGCGCCATTTCCCCAAGAGCAGCCTGGTGCCAAGCCCATGAGAGGCTTGGGAGATGGTGGCCATATTAACTGAGGGCGGGGAAGCATTAGAGGGGAAACGGGGCAGGGGACAAGGTGTGAGGGGGGATGGGCCATGAGGGGGGAGGGTGTGAGGGGGGCAGGCTGGGGGGAATTGAAGAGGGAGAGACCAGCAGGCAGGATGGGAGATGGGGGGCAGGTGGGTTTGGGGGGTGTTACTTGTGGGCGAATCTGCTGCTCATCTCCCTCCTGCTCTGTGGGGCTGGGAGCAGCTGAGGGGGGAGGCTCCCGGGTGGTTGGGGGGTGGCTGGTGAGCAGGGGTGGGATTTAAGAAGCCCTATTGGGACCATCCAGCTGGGCTCCTGAACCATCTTCTAACGTTGCCCCCAAGTCGCGGTGCCCCCAGCGGTGCCCAGCACTGGGTGAGAGCAACTCACGGGTGACGGCGCGACCATCACACCCAGGTCCTGCTCCCAGCCCCTGGGTCTAGCCACTAGTCCCCACTCCCCTCCCGGAGCCGGGAACAGAGACCCCTGACCCCAGCTTGCTCCTGCCCTCTAGCCAATGGCTGTATAAACAAAGCCTGTGTCACGTCCCTCTCTAGGGGCCTGGCCACATAACCACTGACAGTGTCTCCTCCAGCTCAGGGCACAGGGTCTCTGCGGGGGCATGAGAAGGTCCCTGGGTCTCTCCTGGCTGGTGACCCGCTGCGGGCCCGGGATGGAATTTCTCTTTCTCCAGTTTTCTTTTGAACCTGGTTGATTTAATTGACATGCTGAGAAAAGCCCCTTAGAACCAGGCGTTACAGTGTAAAGCCGCCATCACTGCTCAGCTGTGGCACAAGGGGCAGCAAACCCAGGCGTCCCCCATTGCGCCCCCTCGTCACACGGTGCCACGGCTCATGTCACATGTGGGCAGGTTGGCAGGCTGAGCAGGAAGGCTTCAGAGTCAAACCCTCCAGCACCAGGAAATGCCACATTTACAGTTTCCTGAAAAACCTTAACTCTGCCCTCTCATGCACATGCATTACGACACCAGCCTTTAATTGCATGATCATCTATTAATTTTACCTACCTGGGTCACCGGCCACTTGAACCGAGATGGAAAAGGGGGCAGAATTTTCATGGAAATAGTGGTCAGTCGAAGATTGAAGATGAGGCACGTGGTTTCCTGGCTCCCAGCCCGGTGGACCTTCCAGAAGGCTGCAGGGTACATTGAGGGTGACCTCTTCCCACTCCCAAAAAAGACACAGACCAGGTACAACCTGCATGATGATGGCCAAGCTGACGGTCCCAGGGTTTCTTGGGTTTTGCAAAGAACTCTGCTTACTTTAACTGCACTAGATTTCGCCGGCAGATTAGAGACAAAGTGTGATGGACACAGGAAGGGAGGAGACGTTGTCGACTTCCTGTAGCTGGAGCCACCAGCTGAGCTCCTTATTTGCGGCTTGGTGGAGCTGGTTGAGGGGCCCCTCACTGCCCCATTATGGCATCTGCTTTCATCCTCTTCCTCGGTGAATATCGGAGATAGCCAGGGCGTGTGTCCATGGGGCGGGGGGTGAATCTGAGACCAGGGCGTAGGATCCCAGTGCTCTGGCACAGCAGGGTGTCGGGATGTGAATATCTCTGGGGCTGGGGAAACTTTAGTGTTAAGGATCGGGGGTGGGGAAAAGAGGAGCTGAACCCTGAACCTTCCCCCCACAAACTCTAATCAATTCCCCTGAATTTACCTACTGGGGCTGAGATCTGAACCTGGCCCTGCCCCCAGTGCAGTCGGGGGTGACTCCGGATTGACCTGGGGTGGGGACTGATATCAGAATCCAGCCCTGCACTCAGTGCAATCAGGGGTGACTCCAGATTGACCCCGGGGGGCTGAGATCAGACTCTGACGGGCATTGTTCACAGAGGTGGCAGATCGGAAATGCCCTGCTCACCCTGCTGTGTATTTCCCAGGGGCTGTGAGGACGGGGTGGTCTCTGGACAGCCAGGGGCTGGGCTGGGGCAGGACAGACAGACAGACACCAACAGGGCAGGGCTGGCACCTGCCCCACTGACTTCCTGGCTCTTTTTTAATCCAGAGAGAAAGTTTCCCAAACCCTCCCTGTCCGTGATCCCCTGAGGGGTGACTGAGCCAGGGGGAAAAGTCACCTTCCGGTGTGTGGGTGGGCACAAAGGCATAAGGTTTGTTCTGTGTAAAACTGGAGCCCATATAAAGACGCGGGACCCTTCTGGGAATGAGGCTGAATTTTCCATCCCCAGCGTGGGTCGGGGCGATGAAGGGAGCTACACCTGCCAGTATCGCACCATATCACAAACCCCTGACTGGTCGGAGCCCAGCAACCCCGTGCAGCTGGTGGTAGCAGGTGAGGGGGCCGGCTCAGCATCCCTGCTCCCAGCCCTACAGCCAGCTGGACACTCAGGGGGGCTCGGACCCCAGCGGGACCCTCAGAGCCAGACTCTGCCCTGAGCCCTGGATCCAGCAAAGGGGACGCCCATCCAGGGAGCAGGAATGGAGCTACTGGGGGGTTCCCAGACACTGGAGATTTGGGGCCGAGGGAGGGGGGATCCCAGCCCCAGGGGACCCTCAGGTGTCACTTAACTTGCCCGTGCCTCCATTTCCCCTTGTACGAATGGGAGATAATCATCCTTCCTGCAGCTGGTGTCTGGTTAGACAGTCAGGGCTTGGCTTTAGGCCGGGGGCTTTTTCTCACTGTGTCTGAGGAGCCTCCAGCACCTCTGACTTCCAGCCCCCCCCCCAGTCTAACCACTAGACCCCACTCCCCTCCCAGAGCTGGGGAGAGAACCCAGGAGTCCTGGCTCCCAGCCCTGCTGTTCTAAATCCCACTCTCTTCTGGATCTCAGTCCTCTGCTGTAGCCACTAGCCCACCATCCCTCCAAGGCGCTGAGCCAGGCTGACACTGCCTGGGTGGTTGTGTGGCCTAGTGGGGAGAGCGCTGGCGCCGGGACTCAGGAGACCTGGCTGCCATTCCTGCTATGGCCGTGATTTTCTGGGGGACCTTGGCTGACTCTCTGTGCCCCCCCTCTTTGCCTCAGTTTCCCCCTTTGTAAAATGGGGCTGATGCCCTGCCCCCCTCTGTGAGCGCTGTGAGATCTGGGGGTGCAAAGCACTGGGGAGGAGCTGGGTGTTGTTCTACCAGACACAATCTGGTCCTGCCTGGTGCCGCCAGCCTGAGAGCGGCGGGTTTCCAGCCCCTGCCAGCGACGTAGCAGCTACTGGTGACTGCTGGGTACAAGACAGCGGCTGCGAGGGATCTGTGGGTCTGACCTGGGGGGAGGATACTGGCTAGATGGGCCCAGGGGTGTGATCCCATGGGGCAGGGTTGGGGAGCGGGGAGACCAGGCTGGGGGGGGCCATTAGGTAGATAGATGGGTACAGATTTTTTTGTTCCATTACAAACTCAGTTCCTCTCTAGGCAGGAATCAGGGCAGGTCAAATGTTTCCCACCGAAACTTTATTTCGATGGAAAATTGGGTTTTTAACCAAACAAAAACTGTAGCAGAAAGCGTCAGTTCTCCTGGAGATTTTTTTTAATATTTCTTGAGAAAAACAAAACTTTTTGCCAAAAACACTCAGCCCCATAGTTACCAAACCTGAAAATTTTGGCTGAAAACCCAAAACGTTCCATTTTCTCAAGAATTTTTTTTTTTTTAAATTGTAGAAAGCTAAAATGTTGTGTGACCCAGCGTGCCTGGGGCAGCCCTCACTGGAAATGCCAAGGTCAGGGCACGCTGCAAAAGGGAGAGCAGATCCTCCCAAGACAGGTGGGTAACGCTGAAGTTATCTAACCAGTCACAAACAGTGCATCTGATCCCCCACCCTGGTTATCAAGAAGCAAAAAAAGGAACCACACAGTCCCCTTTATTGCATTCCTGCCTCTGGCTCCAAATCAGCACCTAGGTCCTGTACAGGGAGAAGTTATTTAAAAACTCTGCTCACTCTACAAAATGTTCTTCTGACCCTAAAGGGTCAGCCATGTCACCAGAGGTTTGGATACCACCCTGCCAGCCAGTCCTTCGGTGTCTAAAACTAAAGGTTTATTATAAAGAAAAAAGAAAGAACAAGAAGAGAGCTGTTAAATGGTAAAGCAATCACATACATACACAGACTTCAAAGTCCATGAGGTTCCTAGCAGTACTGGTGAGTTTGCTGGCTTGAAAGTCCCTCTGAATTGGATTGGCTTGAAAAAAATCACGAGATTTTACAAAAAGCAACAGAGAGTCCTGTGGCACCTTTAAGACTAACAGATGTATTGGAGCATAAGCTTTCGTGGGTGCATGCATGCGTCTGACGAAGTGGGTATTCACCCACGAAAGCTTATGCTCCAATACATCTGTTAGTCTTAAAGGTGCCACAGGACTCTCTGTTGCTTTTTACAGATCCAGACTAACACGG
>QXTE01000335.1:359493-449839 GCA_003942145.1 Platysternon megacephalum
CCCCCCCCCCCAGTCTAACCACTAGACCCCACTCCCCTCCCAGAGCTGGGGAGAGAACCCAGGAGTCCTGGCTCCCAGCCCTGCTGTTCTAAATCCCACTCTCTTCTGGATCTCAGTCCTCTGCTGTAGCCACTAGCCCACCATCCCTCCAAGGCGCTGAGCCAGGCTGACACTGTCTGGGTGGTTGTGTGGCCTAGTGGGGAGAGCGCTGGCGCCGGGACTCAGGAGACCTGGCTGCCATTCCTGCTATGGCCGTGATTTTCTGGGGGACCTTGGCTGACTCTCTGTGCCCCCCCTCTTTGCCTCAGTTTCCCCCTTTGTAAAATGGGGCTGATGCCCTGCCCCCCTCTGTGAGCGCTGTGAGATCTGGGGGTGCAAAGCACTGGGGAGGAGCTGGGTGTTGTTCTACCAGACACAATCTGGTCCTGCCTGGTGCCGCCAGCCTGAGAGCGGCGGGTTTCCAGCCCCTGCCAGCGACGTAGCAGCTACTGGTGACTGCTGGGTACAAGACAGCGGCTGCGAGGGATCTGTGGGTCTGACCTGGGGGGAGGATACTGGCTAGATGGGCCCAGGGGTGTGATCCCATGGGGCAGGGTTGGGGAGCGGGGAGACCAGGCTGGGGGGGGCCATTAGGTAGATAGATGGGTACAGATTTTTTTGTTCCATTACAAACTCAGTTCCTCTCTAGGCAGGAATCAGGGCAGGTCAAATGTTTCCCACCGAAACTTTATTTCGATGGAAAATTGGGTTTTTAACCAAACAAAAACTGTAGCAGAAAGCGTCAGTTCTCCTGGAGATTTTTTTTAATATTTCTTGAGAAAAACAAAACTTTTTGCCAAAAACACTCAGCCCCATAGTTACCAAACCTGAAAATTTTGGCTGAAAACCCAAAACGTTCCATTTTCTCAAGAATTTTTTTTTTTTTAAATTGTAGAAAGCTAAAATGTTGTGTGACCCAGCGTGCCTGGGGCAGCCCTCACTGGAAATGCCAAGGTCAGGGCACGCTGCAAAAGGGAGAGCAGATCCTCCCAAGACAGGTGGGTAACGCTGAAGTTATCTAACCAGTCACAAACAGTGCATCTGATCCCCCACCCTGGTTATCAAGAAGCAAAAAAAGGAACCACACAGTCCCCTTTATTGCATTCCTGCCTCTGGCTCCAAATCAGCACCTAGGTCCTGTACAGGGAGAAGTTATTTAAAAACTCTGCTCACTCTACAAAATGTTCTTCTGACCCTAAAGGGTCAGCCATGTCACCAGAGGTTTGGATACCACCCTGCCAGCCAGTCCTTCGGTGTCTAAAACTAAAGGTTTATTATAAAGAAAAAAGAAAGAACAAGAAGAGAGCTGTTAAATGGTAAAGCAATCACATACATACACAGACTTCAAAGTCCATGAGGTTCCTAGCAGTACTGGTGAGTTTGCTGGCTTGAAAGTCCCTCTGAATTGGATTGGCTTGAAAAAAATCACGAGATTTTACAAAAAGCAACAGAGAGTCCTGTGGCACCTTTAAGACTAACAGATGTATTGGAGCATAAGCTTTCGTGGGTGCATGCATGCGTCTGACGAAGTGGGTATTCACCCACGAAAGCTTATGCTCCAATACGTCTGTTAGTCTTAAAGGTGCCACAGGACTCTCTGTTGCTTTTTACAGATCCAGACTAACACGGTTACCCCTCTGATACAAGATTTTACAAATACAGTAATAAACCTTGAAGTTTTTTTTGTTTGTTTTTTTACATTTGCCTTCTGGGTTTTGACCTTTCTAAGGTCAGGTTTTGACAGGTTTTCTCCGCAACCCAAAGGGCTAGCAAACTAGTTCCTGGTTTTTTTTAAATGAAAGTGCAGATTCTCACAAAAAAACTTGGCTCTGAGAGCTGGAGACGTCAAGAAACACAAAATATCATCTGACAAAGTCACGAGAGACAGTCGAGGAGGGTACGCACCCGATCCAGACAGAAAGTGAAAGTGGAAGTACGTAGGCAGGTGGCAGCGGGTCATTCCCGGGGCTGGAATTTTGGTCAGCGCGCCGGAGTTTAATATCCCTGCTCTTGCAAAACGTGCGGTGGGGAGGCGCTCTCAGTCACATGGGCAGAGCTGGAGTGAGATGTCCGTGTCCCAGGTCAAGAAGAAGGGGAACATCTTCTCGGAGAAGGGGTAGTTGAAGGTGAAGACGTGCTCCATGGTGTCGCCGTTGTAGAAGGAGAGTCGTCCAAGGATGTAGTCTAGATGCACCTTGATCCTGCGCAGAGACGCCCGTAGGAAAAGTGTCGTCTTAGGGGTGCTGAGCGCCTGGTACTCCCCATTGTTAAACTCCAGCCCCCAGCACCCCTGCTCGGCCGTTATGTAGAGATACCCCCTCCTCTCCACCGACTCCCGGGCGGCGCCGACGATCCAGCCTTTCCCGGCACCCACCTCCACTACCCAGTCCAGCTGCCCCCTAGAGATGCCCGGGGTGCCCAGCACGCAGGGCTGGAAATCAAAACGCTCGGAGTTGTTGGGAAGGTACTGGGCGCAGTCCCCGAGCCTCATGCTTTTCTGGTCTTGGGAGATCAGCAGAGTGGGGAACGCGGTGTTGGGATCCAGCTTCACCTCCACTGGGGAGAGAGAAGCAGAGAGTTAGGGTGAGATCTCGGCATGCAGCACAACGGCCACTGTGAAATCTCACTGTGCCCTGGGCTGGTATCGGACAGTCACTGACCTTTCTTCTTGGTCCCAAAAAATCGATCGCACATATCCGAGATCAGCTCCTCCTGCTGGTCCTTTTCGCCATCCTCGCTCGCGCCAGCCGGCTCTGGCGTCTGACGGAAAACTGCGAGACACATGAGAGAAATAATTACCCATGGGAGAAACTGCCTCCGAAAGGGAGAAATGGAGGCAGGCTGGCAGGAGCTCAGGCTACAAACTCCCGGGGTCAGCCCCATTGTAGATACATCGCTTCCCAATAGGGGGTGCTCTAGTGAGAACAGGCAATCTCTACAGAGGGAGGAATCAAACCCTGAATGTTGCATTGTCTTCTCCCTCCCTCGTTTTATACGTGAACAATGAACTACACCTACAGCTAGCATTGGCAGCATTCCATTTGTATGGGTTTATCATTTCGAGGGATAAATATCAATGTTTATTTCTAAGCTTTTTTTCCTATTTTTATCGACTGAAATGTTCACAGGTGCTGGAAATTTCGGGTTTTAAGCATTTCGTTCTATTTTGATCGACCGACATTTTCACAGTTCTGCCACATTACGGGTTTTAAGCCTTTTTTCCTGTTTTTATCGATTTACATTTTTCAGAGTTGCAGGAAATCCTTTTTGGGGGGCAAAGGGGGTTAGACAATACAGTAACTCCTCACTTAAAGTTGCCCCTGCTTTGTCCACTGCTTGCAGGAAGAGCAGCCCGTTGGAGTGAGCTGGTGGGGGCCTGGAACCAGGGTGGACCAGCAGCCCCCCCCATCAGCTCCCTGCTCCCCTAAGTTCCCCGTGCAGCAGCCACCCAGCAGGCGATCAATTGCCAGCAGTTCAGGTGTCCCTCCCCCCACTGCCATGTGCTGCTCCTGCCCTCTGCCTTGGAGCTGCTCCCGGAAGCCTCCTGCTTGCTGTGCGGGGGGGGGGGAGGGAGGGAAGAGGGGTGCTGATGTCAGGGTGTCCCCCTCCCCCCGCTCCTGTATCCCATCTCCACAGAGCAGGGGGGACACGACAGGGCTCAGGACGGAGGGAGCTGGCTGGCAGCAGCTGCTGTCTCAACTTGTTGATCTACTTAAAAAGGCAACCTACTTAGAGTGGGGTCAGTGTATTTAAAGGGGAAACACGCGTCTCTCTCTCACACACAGGGTGTGTGTCTCTGCCTCTCTCTGCCATGCTGGTCTCCCCTCCCTCCATTCGTTCTGCCTTGTTGAGTATGAGGTTACATTAACAATGTGTTAACCCTGGAGGGCTCAGCCCAGTGCTATTTCATCATTTAGCAGCAAGGCATTCCCTGGGAAATATCCCTCCCTCTTCCACCCTCTGACTCCACCCCCTCAACCAAGCTTCTCTATCATCATTGCTCTGTGTGTGTGTGTGTGTGTGTGTGTGTGTGTGTACCCCGCTCTAACGCTGTCCTCGGGAGCCAAAAAATCTTACCGCGTTATAGGTGAAACCGCGTTATATTGAACTTTCTTTGATCCACCGGAGTGCGCAGCCCTGCCCCCCCCCCCGGAGCACTGCTTTACCATGTTATAGCTGAATTCGTGTTATATCGAGGTAGCGGTGTATAGTGACAAAGCTCTGTCCTTGTCTCTGTGGGTCCCACGTTTCCTGGTGGATTTCGCTAGCCTCAGAGCCTCACTGTGACCCTCCCCTTAACCCTTCTCTCGCTAGAGACAAGGGTCACAGTCTACTGAGCCATTTTCATCATAAGCCAGCGAGGGAGGTGAGGAGAAGCAACCCTCCCTCGCACAGTCTCTGTTGTCTCCCAGTCACAGTGATTAATCAGGAGGGCAAAGGGGGGGAGCCCAGGCCCGCCCTCTACTCCGGGCTCCAGCCCAGGGACCCTAATAGTATCAGCTATGGTAGCTGACCTTTTAGGAACAGGACACGTACAATTCCCTGGGCTACTTCCCCACAACAGCCCCCACTTCCTCAAGCTCCACTTCCCCCTTACCTCAGGGCCTCCTTCCTTGTGCCTAGTATGGTGTGTACAGCTCAGTCTCTTCAACAGCACAACTTCTCACAGCTCCTGACACGCGCCCACCTGACTAACTGGGAGGCTTTTAACTAGTTTCAGCCAGACCCTGATTGGCTTCAGGTGTCCCAATCAACCTAGCGTCCTCCCTGCCTTCTGGAAAGCTCTTAATTGGCCCCAGGTGTCTTAACTGACCTGGAGCAGCTGCCATTTACTTATCCTGGTACCAGGGATTTGTTTAGCCTGGGGCTAATATATTTATCTCCCACTACTTTTCTATAGCCATCTGGCCTTGCCCCATCACATATCCCCCGCACCCCTCTGCTCAACACCATAGAGTTGGGCAACTTGGGATGCCAGGCAGTGTGCTCGTGACAGACCATCAGCGTTGCCATGGTGGCATCCAGCCCTGTGCCGTATGCGGAACTGGAACACTTGGAGGGATAAGAACCACCTGGTGACCCTTGCGTGCTTTTCCTTATTCTGCTGCATCCGTCACAAGAGTAAATCGCCGGCCTAAGAGGTAATAACGCAGTGTCTCCATGGCCCATTTGACAGCAAGGCCATTCTCTCTCAACTACTGCGTATTTCTGTTCTCTTGGGAGAAGCTTTCTGCTTAGGTAGAGGATCGGGTGTTCCTCTTCTCCCACCATTTGTGACAGAACCGCCCCCAACCCCACCTCGGAAGCGTCTGTTTGTAAAATAAATTCCTTCTTAAAGTCTGGGGCTATGAGTATGGGGTCATTACAGAGGGCCGTCCGAAGGTCTGTGAACGCCCCCTCTGCTGCATCGGTCCACTTCACCGTGTCTGGACCTTGGGCCTTCACCAGGTCCGTTAGGGGACTTGCCCTAGTGGCAAAGTGGGGAATAAAACGTGGGTAGTAGCCCACCATGCCCAGGAACGCGCGGACCTGCTTCTTTCGGGTCGGCCGGGGCCAGTTTTGAATCGTCTCTAGCTTATTCGTTTGGGGCTTCACTATGCCCCTTCCTACAATATATCCCAGGTACCTAGCCTCTGCTAGCCCTATGGCACATTTAGCGGGATTAGCAGTCAGGCCAGCCCGCCATAAGGTGCGCAGTACTACCTCAACTTTCTCCAAGTGGGTTCCCTAGTCTGGCGTATGGATGACGACATCATCTAAGTATGCGGCTGCATAACTAGTATGGAGGCGCAGCAGCTTATCCATGAGGCGCTGGAATGTGGCCGGGGCCCCATGTAGCCCAAAAGGGAGGACGGTGTACTGGAATAGCCCGTCAGGGGTGGAGAACGCAGTCTTTTCTTTTGCTTCTTTGGTCAGGGGAATCTGCCAATACCCTTTTGTCAGATCCAGCGTAGTCAAGAATCGGGCACTACCCAGTTGGTCAACCAGTTAGTCGATGCGTGGTATGGGGTATGCATCGAACTGGGATACTTCATTCAGCCGGCGAAAGTCATTACAGAATCTTGTGGTACCGTCAGGTTTAGGCACTAGAACGATTGGACTGCACCACTGACTAAGATTCTTCAATAACCCCTAATTCTAACATTTTCTTTCCTTCGGCCTTGATTTCTTCTCTTTTGGCTGCTGGGATACGGTAGAGTCTCAATGTTACCTTGGCTCCAGGAATCGTGCGGATATGGTGATAGGTCTCAGTCGTCCGCCCCGGTTTTGTAGAGAACACATCTTGGTTGCGATTAATCATGTCGGCTGCGTCAATCTTTTGGATCGGCGTCAAGTTGGGTGATATCCTCACTTGCTCGTGTAAGTTATCCTCCTGGGGAAGGGTCTCCTGGGTGACTAAGCATGCCTCTTGATCTTGCCAAGGTTTTAGAAGATTGATGTGGTAAATTTGCTCCAGTTTCCGGTGGCCTGGCTGCCGCACCTTATAGTTCACCTCTCCCACGGCTTCGATTACTTTGTAGGGTCCCTGCCACTGGGCCAACAGTTTACTTTCTGCTGTGGGCACCAGGACCATCACTCGATCCCCTGGTTGGAACCGTCGAAGCTTTGCTTGGTGGTTATAATGGGTTTGTTGGGTCTCCTGTGCTCTCTCCAAGTGTTCCCGTACAATGGGCGTAACTCGGGCTATCCAATCTCTCATCTGCAGTACATGCTCAAATATGTTCCTTCCAGGATTTGGCTCCTCTTCCCAGGCTTCTCTGTCTATATACAATATGCCCTGGGGGTGGCGCCCATATAGTAGTTCGAATGGAGAGAAACCCGTGGAGGCTTGCGGAACCTCCCGGATGGCGAACATGAGGTAAGGCAATAGGGTATCCCAATCTTTCCCATCCCGGCTTACCACTTTCCTGATCATGGCCTTATGGGTCCTATTGAACCTTTCCACAAAGCCATCTGTTTGCAGGTGGTATACCGAGGTCCGTAGGGCTTGTACGTGGAGCAATGGACAGAAATCATTCATCAACTTGGACACAAAAGGTGTCCCTTGATCAGTCAATATCTCCTTGGGTAGCCCAACCCGGGCAAAGATCTGTACTAACTCCTTAGCTATTGTCTTGGAAGCCGTGTTGCGTAGGGGAACAGCTTCCGGGTACCGGGTTGCATAATCCAGTACAACAAGCACATGTTGGTGGCCCCGAGCTGTCTTCTCTAGGGGCGCTACCAGATCCATGGCTATCCATTCGAAAGGAACCTCTATTATTGGAAGAGGTATCAAAGGGGCCCACAAAGTGTGGGCGAGGGCTATGTAGCTGACACTCTGGACAAGAGGTGCAGTATCGCCGGACATCTTCATGTACTCCTGGCCAGAAGAACCTCCGCAGGATCCGTGCCTGGGTTTTCTCTACCCCTAGGTGTCCTCCAAACAGGTGACTGTGGGCAAGGCTCAATATGGCGTTTTGATGTTTTCGTGGCACCAGAAGTTGTATCTCTTGCTCCTGCATTTGCACCACACAGTACAGGAGATATTTCTTCACTATAAAGTAAGGTCCGCGACCCCAGACCTTCCCATCCACAGGTATCCCATCGATCTCAGCCACCTCTTTCCTGGTGTTATCATATCTGGGGTCCTCCGCCTGGTCCCACCCGAAAGTCTCTCTCCCGGGAATAACCTGCCCAAGCTCCCAGGGGCCGGCTTCTGCTTCTCCCGACGACTCGCCGCCATCATGGCTGGGGGCAGCTTCCGGCTCATCTTCCGTGGTGGAAGTTTCTCTGATGGCCGCTCGTGTCCATCTGCCTACTAGGGCGGTCTTCTGGCCCTGGGTCAGGATCCAGGTTCCCAAGGCCTTCGCGGCCTTCCTCTCTTTTTTTGTCTTCCGGGTCTTTCGGGGGGCTGAGAACAGATCCTGAGAAATCTCAGCGAACATGGGGGGTTGACATTCCCCCAGTGATGAGTCGCTGCCCTCAGCGTCCCCACCTCCCTCTCCGGGGGGAGTAAATTATCAAACCCTGGATAGTCCCTCCCAATGACTACAGGATATGGGAGTTTAGGAACTGCGCCCACAGTCACCTCAATGGGGTTCCCCTGAACCTCTATCTCCACCGGGATGGTGGGGTAATGGCTCACGGCCCCATGCACGCATGTCACTGCTACGTGTTTGGCTTGTAGCAGCTGACTACTTTTTACCAGCTTACCCGATATGAGGGTGATAGCACTCCCAGAGTCCACAAGCGCTGTAGTCTCAGCTCCATTTATCTTCACCGGCCTGGTGTAGTTATGCGGGGCTAATGCAACGCCCGCGAGGTGGATAAGGGAGCTCGGGACCTCCCAATCCCCCAAGTTACATTGCACAGGCTCCTTGGTGCTGGGACACTGTGCTATGTGTCCCCACTCTCCACATGCATAACATCTAAAATTGCTTCTAATCACTCCCCTATCCCAGGGGTTAGGGGGTTTCGTCCCAGGGTTCCCCCCACTCAGGCCAGTCCCTTCCTTCTGGGGTCCCCGCTGGTTTTCAGGCCCCCCCCCCCCCTTTCTTCCACCTAGGACTCCCCGGGGGTTTGACTGTCCCACCTTCCAGAGTTGGGGTTGGGTGCTTGCTTCGAAAGGGGCCTTCCTTGGGTAGTCGGGTCAGTTCCCTGGCTGTCATCCGTCTTTCTATCAGTGTGATCATCTCGTCGTACGTGGATGGATCGTTCTGGCCTACCCATTTGCAGAGATCTGGTGGCAGTCCCCTCATGTAATGGTCCATGACCAGGGTCTCCAAAACCTCCTCCGGGCTGCACACCTCGGGCTGTAACCACTTCCACGCCAGGTGTATGAGGTCGAATAGCTGGGACCGCGGGGGTTTGTTCTCCTGGTATTTCCACTCATGGAACCTCTGGGCCCGTACCGCTGCCATCACCCCTGATCGTGCTAGGATCTCTGCCTTCAGCCGGGTATAGTCAGTGGTGTCCGTGGCTGGCAAGTCAAAGTCGGCCTTCTGGGCCTCTCTGCACAAAAAAAGGGGCGAGAATGCTGGCCCACTGCTCCTGGGGCCACGTCTCACGCTGAGCAGTCCTTTCGAGTGAGAGGAGATATGCCTCTATGTCATCTCCTGACGTCATCTTTGGCAGACACCAGTGGCCCTCAGGGTTTGCGTCCCATCAGACCACCGGGCCTGGGTGGTGAGGATCTTCAGCTGGTCCACTATCTCTCGCAAGAGGGCACGACCTTGGGTCGCCTGGCCCATGAATAATTGATTGGTTTCTTGCTGTAGCTGCACAGACTCCTGAACCCAGGTGGCCTCCTGCTGGGCTGCCGTGGCTTGTACCAGAGCTCTTACCACCTCCTCCATTGTGGTATAAAGCAAACAAACAAACAAAAACAAACAAACAAACCAAAACCCCAGTGCACTTTTTTTTTAAACCTCTTTCTTCCGCCATGCTGTGAACGAAATCCCACTTCTGACACCAGTTGTGACAAAGCTCTGTCCTTGTCTCCGTGGGTCCCATGTTTCCTGGTGCATTTCGCTAGCCTTAGAGGCTCACTGTGACCCTTCCCTTAACCCTTCTCTCGCTAGAGACAAGGGTCACAGTCTACTGAGCCATTTTCATCATAAGCCAGCGAGGGAGGTGAGGAGAAGCAACCAGAAAAGCACAGTCTCTGTTGTCTCCCAGTCTCAGTGATTAAGCAGAGGGGCAAAGGGGGGGGGAGCCCAGGCCCGCCCTCTACTCTGGGCTCCAGCCCAGGGACCCTAATAGTATCAGCTATGGTAACTGACCTTTTAGGAACAGGACACATACAATTCCCTGGGCTACTTCCCCACAGCAGCCCCCACTTCCTCAAACTCCACTTCACCCTTACCTCAGGGCCTCCTTCCTTGTGCCTAGTATGGTGTGTACAGCTCAGTCTCTCCAACAGCACAACTTCTCACAGCTCCTGACACGCACCCACCTGACTAACTGGGAGGCTTTTAACTAGTTTCAGCCAGACCCTGATTGGCTTCAGGTGTCCCAATCAACCTAACGTCCTCCCTGCCTTCTGGAAAGCTCTTAATTGGCCCCAGGTGTCTTAACTGACCTGGAGCAGCTGCCATTTACTTATCCTGGTACCAGGGATTTGTTTAGCCTGGGGCTAATATATCTATCTCCCACTACTTTTCTATAGCCATCTGGCCTTGCCCCATCACAATATATATATATGTGTGTGTGTGTCTTTTGTCTGGCAAAACAAATTTCCCTGGAACCTAACCCCCCTCTTGCTTACAAAATCAGACCTAAAAATACCAAAGTGTCACAGCCACACTAGTACTGACAAATTGCTTCCTTTCTCGTTTTTACCATATAATATCAAATAAATGGATTGGAATATACATATTGTGCTCCCTTTTCAGTGTAGAGTATAGAGAGCAGTACAAACAAGTCACTATCTGTATGATATTTTAGTTTGCACTGACTTTGCTAGTGCTTTTTATGTAGCATGTTGTAAAACTAGGCAAATCTCTAGATGAGGTGATGTACCCCCTGGAAGACCTCTGCGTACCCCTGGTCAAGAACCACTGGTCTAGCCTGACCTCTGTATGACACGGGCCAGAGAATCACCCTGAAATAATCCTAGAGCAGAGAAAAACAGCCAATCTTGATATGAAAATGATCAGGGCTGGAGAATCCACCAGGAGCCGTGGTGAATTGTCCCGGTGGTTAATTACTCTCACCATGAAACATTAACGCCACTTTACTGCCCAGCTTCAAGGCCCAGCCATTGGATGGGGTCGTTAGACCTTCCTCTGCTAGACCGAAGAGCCCGCTATGAAATATTTGTCCCCCAGGTAGATACTTATAGACTGGGATCAAGCCCCCCCCCCCCCCGCCCCCCAAACCTTCTCTTGGTTAAACTCGAGTTCCTGGAGTCTGTCACTGTCAGGCAGGTTTTCTAATCCTTTAATCATTCTCCTAGCTCTTCTCTGACCCCTCTGCAATGTACCCACATCCTTCCTGCGAGAAAGGGGCAGGGGCTTAGGACACTGGCCTGGCATATGGAAGCCCTGGGTTTGATCTGCTGCTTTGCCACAGACGCCCTGGGCGACCTGAGACAAGCTGCTTGCGCCTGGCCTACCTGTCAAACACATCCCGGCGTAGCTGCGGGGGGGGGGGGACAGACAACCACCCCCCGGGATCAACAGAGCCAGGCCAGCAAAGCCCCCAGTGCTGACAGCAGAGAGCGTCTGGCCTATCTGCAAAATGAGATCGACCACGCCGCGTTTTTTGAGCGGTGAAAAATGTCACGCCCCGAGCGCCGGAGATGGGTCACCCTCATCCCCAACGTCGCCGCGGCTAGGTCGACAGATTCCTCCGTCGACCTCGCTACTGACTCTCGGAGAGAGGACAGGAAAACCCCTTCCACCGACGTAGGAGGCGTTTATACCCCAGTGGGAGAGGGGCAGCCCTTGCAGTGAGACAAGCGGCTGTGGCGTCTACACGAGGTTCAGTAGCAGAGACGTTGCTGCAGCCTCTCCGTGCCTTAGTGCTTTCCATCCATAGAGGCAAAGCACTTTAGAGGGGAGGCCAGCGTCCCTTCCGGCCATTTATCAGATGGGGAAACTGAGGCAGGGAGAGGGGGAGGGGCTGCAATTTGTCTGGGATCACCCAGCAGCAGAGCTGGGCGTGGAACCCTGGTCCACTGAGTGCCAGCTCTATGCACTAGCCCCTAGGCCACCCTTGTTGGACTGGGGGAAACTGAGGCACACCAGGAGGTGACACCTTCCCCCCCCCCCCCATTTATCAAAAAGCTCCAGCAAGGAACAAGTCAGACCATGGGGGGAAACGAGGGGGATCTCCTCCATCCACCCACCCTCCGGCATGTCGTTTTGCATCCTTAGCGACAGATCCTTCCGGCTAATGCCGTCCAATATCTTCACCGCCATCTGCAGCGCCCTGGGCTCCTGGTAAGCCTGGCCCATGGCTCGAGCTATGTCCATGGCGTCGGCCGCCTCCATCTTGGAGCGGGGGATGCGCTTGTAGCCGTCTTCCAGGGGATAGTTCTCCAGGTGAAACTTGAACATCTTGAACTCCCGAGCTTCTAGATCGTTCAAATACTCGACGAGCTTGCAGCACGCGCTCTCTGCCATCTCTACCCCGGGCTGGCGTCCCAGATCTCTGCAGGAAAGTGTCCTGTGCCGTGATAATACGAATCACTACTGCTGCCCATCTGTCGGCCTCAAAGCCCTTTACGATGGAGGGCAGTATTATTAGTGCCATTTTATCGATTGGGAAACTGAGGCACAGAAAGACGGGAAGTGACTTGCACGAGGTCAGGATAGAACCCAGGAGTCCTGACTCCCAGCCCTTCCCCTGCTCTAACCACTAGACCCCACTCCCCTCCCAGAGATAGAACCTAGGAGTCCTGGCTCCCAGCACGCACGCCCCGCCCCCTAACCACCTGACCCCACTTGCCTCCCTGAGCAAGGCCTAGAACCCAGGAGTCCTGACAGCCCTTAGCCATGGCCTAGCTCCACCCACTAGGCCATGCAGCCTGCTGGTCGGGTACCAAGTGGCTGCTGGTTGTACACCAAGCTAGGGCTGGCTGGAAATTTGGCCGGGGAAATGCCGATTTTGTCGCCCTCAAAATATTTCAAAAACAGGGTTGTGTTTTGCCCAAACAGCCCGTGGTGCCTAAACCCCCCTGGAAACCAATGGGAGTTGGGCATCTCAGCGTCTACAGCCATCCCACTAGGCGCCAATCCGCGGCTTTAGGCACCTCCAGCCCTTTACAAATCAGTCCCTTGGCGGTAATAAAACACCCGCGGCTGAGCAGTGCCAGTGGCCTCGGGCTACGGGGCTAGAACATGGCCGCGGAGCCGTTCTGGCTCAGGCAGGAGCCAGAGCTCTGGGACCGTCCCGCCTTCACGGGTGTTGCGAGGATCAATAAATCCCCAGAGGTGCTCAGACAGTGGCTAGAGACCCAAACTGGGATGCAGGACACCTGGGTCCTCTGCCCAGCTCTATTGATAGGGGACTTTGGACTTCCCCCCACAATGCCTCAGTTTCCCCATCTGTGCCATGGGGTTAACAAGAGCTGCTGACAGGGAAGACCCAGGGGCTATGGGGCGTTATGAAGCACCTGACACAGACACAATCACATCCCCCACCCCCACCCCCCCGCACACCCCATGGCAGAACTGGGACCGGACCCCGAATCTGGGCTCCTCGCCGTGCGCCCCTGCAGCTGCCCCGAGCCGGTCCCTTGCCTCAGGTTCATCCCCACCCCCTGCTTTGGGCACAGGGAGCTTCAACCGCTTGAATCCGGCTTGAACCGCCAGGTCCCCGGTGCCCCCTTGGGTCGGCACCCGGGCTTCAGCCGCTCGGCTGCTGAGAATCGGTGTCACCCCCATGGGGAAGTCAGAAGGCAGCTGAGAGATGGGGCGGCTCCAGGCACCAGGGCAGCAAGCGCGTGCCTGGGGCGGCAAGCCGCGGGGGGCGGCCTGCCAGTCCCTGTGAGGGCAGCAGGCAGGCGACCTTTGGGAGGTCCGCCGGTCCTGCGGTTTTGGTGGCAATTTGGCGGCGGGTACGCCGAAGCCGCGGGACCGGCAGATCACCCACAGAAATGCCGCCGAATCTGCGTGACCGCGGACCGCCCACAGGCATGCCGCCACAGGCTGCCCGACTGCCGTGCTTGGGGTGGCAAAAAACATAGAGCCACCCCTGGCTGAGAGCTCCCAGGCCCAGCTGCTGCGGCTCTCGGTCCCCTGCCTGCCTGCTCCCCGCCCTGCCCCCCCAGAGCCCAGGGGTGGCTGTGGGGTGGGGGGGCAGCAGAAGGAGGGGTGGGGGGGCAGGAGTCAGAGAAGAAGGGGGGATATCAGATGGGGGTCAGGAGGGGAGGGTGGAGAGGAAGAGGGTCTCAGGGGGAAGGGGAGGAAGAGGGGGTCAGATGGGGAAGGGGACAGGAGAAGAAAAGGAGATGGCGGAGGGGGACGGGGACGGGGAGGGAGGGGGGGGTCAGATGAGGAAGGGGACAGGCGAAGAAGAGGAAGTCTGGGGGGGAGGGGGAGGAACAGGGGGCAGGGGAGGAAGACGGGGGGAGGTCAGAGGGGGGAAGGAGACGGGGGAGGAACAGGGGGCAGATGGGAAGAGAAGGGGGTGAGGACGGGACGGGATGGGAGGGGACGGGGGCAACACTTCATTAGTTGTGAAGAGCTGCCGGAGCTCAGGCAATAATTTTCCTTTCATAACTGACGGGCCAAGCCCAGAGGGGCCGGGGTTAGCAAGTGACAAGCCCAGAGGCCCTGGCACAAATTAAGCCCTGGAGGGGGGACAGGAGAGAGCGGGGGGGGAGGGGCGGAGGGGAGGGGAAGGCGCCTGAGGATGCAGGTTGAGGGGATCCCCCCACCCCCGATCCCCGAGCATTGCCCCAGCCCGGCCCCACTCACCAGCCCCGACAGTGAAAGCGAAAGTGCTTGAGGGGGAGGGAGGAGGGACAAAGGCCACCCCCACCCCCAGGGCTCCAGCCCTCCCTTAGCCCAGGGCTGCTGCGGAGCATCCACACGGCGCAGGGGAGGCCAGAGTCAGCCCGCCTGCTTGTGGAGGCTCACAGGGGGAGCTGGGCAGAGGGCGGCACAGGAAACGTGGGGGAAAAGGGGGGATATGGGGCGATAGCAACCTGGCTTTTCCCTGTAGATCAGGCCTCTGCTTTGATTCTGTCGCCCAGGAGGGGTCCCAGCCCCCTTCCTCCACCCCCTGTCTCCCCATTTCCCCCCCATATCCGCTATTACCCTGGCATCCCTGCTGCCCCCACCTCATCCCCCAGCCCCCATCTCCTCCTGCCCCCATCCCTTGCCATACCGACCCCCTGTCCTTCCCCCATCCCCCATTCTGCTGACACCCCCTGCACCCCCAATCCAAGGCAGTAGGGGAGCAGACAGGGCCTGTCCTCACCTGACACCCCCAGTGAGCAGGGCCTTCCCCAGCTCCTGCCCAGCCCCCTACCCTGAACCAGCCCCGCTAGGGAGGCTGGGACAACCCATCCCCTCCCCAGGGTGTCACCCACATCTGGAACAGCACCCTCCCCCCAGGCTCTCCCCATCTGTAGTGCCCCCAGAGCAGGGGGAACTCAGGGACATTCACCCCATTGTGCAGAGAGGGAAACTGAGGCAGAGATAGCAGAAGGGCCTGGCAAAGCGGGGAATAGAGCCCAGGAGTCCTGAGTACCAGGCTTTAGCCGCTAGGCCATGCTGCCCCCTGGATGGCAGCTAAAGATGGCTCAGAGATGGGAAGCCCTGGTGCCCGCCAGAGTGCTCAGTCCATCTCCGTGTCTCAGCCAGCGTGAGGGGCCCATTGTCCACCCTCCGTGGGGCTCAAGGAGACGCCAGAGCCACCTCGACACCCACCCTAGCCCCAGCTCTGCTGGGCGCCCACTGCATGCCCTGAGGCAGAACCCCGCTCCCTGCCTCAGTTTCCCCATCCATCAAATGGGCATCGCCAGCCCAGCCTCCTTTGCGAAGCACTCGGGGACTCTCAGGACAAACAGGGCAGCACCGTGGGAGCGCCCGCTGCAGGGACAGAACCCAGGAGTCCTGGGCCAGGCTCTAGCCGCTGGGTGACACCACCCTGTGTCTTGGGGTGGGGTCGGGAGGAAAAGAAATTGGATGCTCAAGGGCTAAAGTCAGGCTCCCCCCAGACCCTGGAGAGGGCAGGTGACATCACAGGGCCAAGAGGGGAATTGACTGGGGAATGGATTGATTGATTGGATGGATCTAGACTGTTCACAGTGGTACCAGATGACAGAACAAGGAGTAATGGTCTCAAGTTGCAGTGGGGGAGGTTTAGATTGGAAATTAGGAAAAACTTTTTCACTAGGAGGGTGGTGAAGCACTGGAATGGGTTACCTAGGGAGGTGGTGGAATCTCCTTCCTTAGAGGTTTTTAAGGTCAGGCTTGACAAAGCCCTGGCTGGGATGATTTAGTTGGGATTAGGTCCTGCTTTGAGCAGGGGGTTGGACTAGAACCTCCTGAGGTCCCTTCCAACCCTGATATTCTATGATTCTATGATTCTATGATTGATTGATTGGCAGCTCACACAGAACTCAGAGATTTCAGGCCCAAGGTGGTAACTGAGACAGGGGCTGGATGGATGGACGGACAGATGGACGGATGGCTGGATTCACTGCTCACATCTGGAAAACAGCAGCTCTCCAACATTAGCTCTAGAAATCAAATTGAGGAAAACCTTTCCATGGGCAAAACCCTGACAGGCGCCCTTGTGTGGGGGCCAGTGGATATGTGACTCTCGCCGCCCGGGGTTTGAGCAAATAACCCCATGGAGAAAGAGCCGCAGTTGAACCAAACCCAAGAGGGCCCTTTGCAGGGGGAGGGGGAGGGTTTGGCAGTGAGATTTGGCCGCCCGTGGTGGGAAAGTTCCTGCATGTTAATGCCCAAGAAAAAACCTAGCAGGAAAAATGCAAAACGTCCCGGCTTGAATGCCAACAGTCCCGGGTCACGGAGCCAAATGTCCAGAGCTCGGGGAAGCCCCTTCCTCGCTGTGTCCCTAGGGGAAGCCGCGTGGCTTCTCCGCCTCCTTGGACCAAACCTCAGAGCCTCCAGCCCCCTGCCCTGTTGCCACCACCTCCTACTGGCCCCCATCCCTTGCCATACCCACCCCCCTGCCCTTCCCCCCTCATTCCGCTGTCACCGTCTGCCCCCAGATCCAAGACCCGGACATGCCTCTCCCCCCCCCCTCCCCAGGGAATGGGGCCTGCTCCAGCCCAGCCCCCCTGCCCCAAACCGTCCCCCCTGTGGGTCTGGGACATCCCATTCCCTCCCCCCAGGGCATATGGAACAGCACCCCCTGGTTCTCCCAGTCCACAGCACCCCCAGCATAGGGGTGGGGGAGGGGAGGGCTGTGTAACGATGCTGCCCTTGGTGGGACACTTCTGAGAGTGCCAATTCAGGACAAATTGCTCAGAGCAGGGCAGTTACAGCCCAAGGCTGGGGCTCCTTTGCACACCAAGGCAAACCCAACCAGCCAGACAGAGAGGACTTTGGTTTTACCCCGCTGGTTATCCAGAAGTCACACAAGCAATTCCCTTAGACACTCCAGTTTCCCAGTATCACCACCAGTGCCACTCGTTATGGGGACGAATGGTTATGAAAACCAATACCCCAGTAAAAGAAAAAGGGTTCTCCCGATCCCAAAGGACCAAGCCCCAGACCCAGGTCAATATACAAATCAAATCTTACCCACAAATCACGCTGTTGCCAATCCTTTAGAATCTAAAATCTAAAGGTTTATTCATAAAAGGAAAAAGATATAGATGAGAGCTAAAACTGGTTAAATGGAATCAATGACATACAGCAGGGGTCAGCAACCTTTCAGAAGTGCTGTGCCGACTCTTCATTTATTCACTCTAATTTAAGGTTTCGCGTGCCAGTCAGACATTTGAACGTTTTTAGAAGGTCTCTTTCTCTAAGTCTATAATATAGAACTAAACTATTGTTGTATGTAAAGTAAATACGGTTTTTAAAATGTTTAAGAAGCTTCATTTAAAATTAAATTAAAATGCAGAGCCCCCCAGATCGGTAGCCAGGACCCGGGCAGTGTGAGTGCCACTGAAAATCAGCTCGCGTGCTGCCTTCGGCACGCGTGCCATAGGTTGCCTACCCCTGACATACAGTAATGGCAAAGTTCTTGGTTCAGGCTTGTAGCAGTGATGGAATAAACTGCAGGTTCAAATCAAGTCTCTGGAACATCCACAGCTGGGATGGGTCATTCAGTCCTTTGTTCAGAGCTTCAGTTTGTAGCAAAGTTCCTCCAGAAGTAAGAAGCAGGATTGAAGACAAAATGGAGATGTTTTATAGTCTCTTCCAGGTGGAAGGACACCTCTTTGTTCTTACTGTGGAAAATTACAGCAGCAAGTTGGAGTCTGGAGTCACATGGGCAAGTCACATGACCACGCATGACTCAGTTTGCAGGCCGATGCCATTGTTTACATGTTAGTTTGAACGTTCCCAGGAAAGCTCAGATGGGGATTGGCGTCTCCCAAAGTCCATTGTCAGTTAAGTGTTTCTTGATTGGGCACTTACTGAGAATAGTCCTTTCTCTAGAAACTGACCTAATGCTTCACTGAGGCTACTTAGAATCAAAACACATTGAGATCCAATGTACATAGCCAATATTCATAACTTCAACTACAAAAACGATACACACATACAGGCAGAATCATCATAATCAGCAAATCATAACCTTCCCATAGACACCTCACACGACAACCTTTGTACAATATTTGCTGCAAATATATAACAGTGGTTGCAACAATGATCTATATGGTCACAGGTTATGCCAATAACGTCACAGGCTGCTCACCCCATTGTGCAGAGAGGGAAACTGAGGCAGAGAAAGTGGAAGGGCCTGGGCACAGCAGGGAATAGAACCCAGGAATCCTGAGAACTGGGCTCTAGCCTCTAGGCCACTCTGCCCCCTGGATGGCAGCATAAGGTGGCTCAGAGAGGGGCAACCCCACTGCCCGCCCCCTGCCAGGGCGCTCACTCCCTCTCCTCATTTCTGCCCGCATGAGGGCTAGAGGATCCTCCAGGGTCACATGAACACCCACCCTGGTCTTTGCTGGGTGCCCGCTGAGTGCCCCCAGCAGAGCCCCGCTCCCTGCCTCAGTTTCCCCATCTGTCAAATGGGCATTGCCACCCCAGCCTCCTTTGTGAAGAGCTGGAGGAACCTTGGGATGAACAACCGGGGCTCTAGCTGCTGGGCGACACCACCCTGTGTCGGAGGGGGGTAGGGTTTGGGAGGAACAGAAATCAGATGTTTAAGGGCTGAAGTCGGGCTCCCCACAGAGCCTGGAGTGGGCTGGTGAGATCACAGGGCCAGAGCAGGGGGAAATGACTGGGGGATGGATTGTCCATTGATCAATTGATTGGCAGCTCATACAGAAGCTATAGATTATAGACCCAAGGGGGTTATTGATGGAGGGGATTGATTGATTGATTGATTGATTGTTCACCCACAAGCCATCGATTACAGAGGGGAGGAGGTTATTGAGGCAGGGAAAGATTGATTGATTGATTGATAGCTCGCAGAGATTTCAGCCTCAAGATGGTGAGTGAGGCAGGGGCGGGCTGGCTGGTTGGCTGGACGGATGGCTGGATGGCTGGATTCACTGCTCACATCTGGAAAACAGCCGCTCTCCAGCATTAGCTCTAGAAATCAAGTTTAGCCATTCCTCTCTGTGGGAAAAACCCTGACAGGCGCCCTTGTGTGGGGGCCAGTGGATTTGTGACTCCCCCCCGGATATGAGCAGTCCTGGGTTTACAATGGCGCCAGTAGTGCCATGGAGCCGGGCCCATGCTCAGAAGGGGTCCTGGCCTGCTCCGCTTGCACTGCTCCCTGAGACCCCACCAGCCTGCTGGCTCCCCCCACCCCGCCCACCACTTGCTCCTCTCGGCCTGCCCGCCAGCCGGCCCAGGGCTCCTCTTCACCCCCTGGCCCCACCCGCCGGTTCCTCTCTGCCCCCTGGCCAGACCCCAGTGCACCTCCGGCTCCGGGCAGTCTCTGCTTCCCACCACCTGTGGGGCCCCACCTGTCCCCCCGGAGCTGAGCCGCCTGGGACTGGTGCAGAAGCCTGGCCAGTCTCAGCCAGGTGGGGAGGGATGTTGCGAGGGGGTTGACTGGGCCCCTCCAGGCAAGTGGGTCCTGAGGGAGCCTGACTGGGGCAGGCCCTGGCCTGGCTGATTGCGCCACTCCCAAGGGGCCGGAGCGATTCCCGACCCTGGGACCAGCCCTGGCTGCGCTGCCGGCTCAGCCCAGCAGACAGTCACCTCCCAGCAGCAGTGCGGCCGGGAGGCAGGGCATGGGGGAGGGAGTCTCTGGGGAGTCTGGGGGTTGCTGGGCTGTGAGGGGGTGGGGAGGATCTGTGTGTGTTGGGGCACAAGGGAGTGGGGGTTCTGTGGGGGGTGCTGGGCAGTGGTGGTGGGGCTCTGGGCAGGGGTGGTGTTGTGCAGGGCGCTGTGCATTTGTGGCAGGGTCTGGGGGGGAGGCGCTCGGCGTAGCGGGTCCAGGGGCCTCTGGCCATAAGGAGTCAGGAGTGTTTGTGTTGGGCGAGGGGGGCTGTGTGGCAGGGCATGGGCCCACCCCCGAGGGAAGGGGCACGCTGGCAGCACAGGGGATTGATTGAGTGTGCATCTGGCAGCTGCCGGTTTGTAAATAGTGCCCTCGCACGGGGCTGGGCAGAGCGGGGCCGCCCTTGCCATGCCGTTCCCCATTGCCCCTGGCCGGCCCCTCGCTCTGGGGACGCGCCCCCCCCCCCCCCGTGCCATGCACCATTGCCTCCATGGGGGCCCACAAATATGTTTGGAGCTGAGCCCACAGAAGGTTAATCCGGCCCTGGATATGAGCAAATAACCCCATGGAGAAGGAGACGCAGTTGAACCAAACCCAACAGGGCCCTTTGCAGGGTAAGAGAGGGCGTTTTGGCAGTGAGATTTGGCCGCCCGTGGTGGGAAAGTTCCTGCACGTTAACGCCCAAGAAAAAACCTACCAGGAAAAGAGCAAAACGCCCTGGCTCGAAACGCCAACAGTCCTGGGTCACGGAGCCACAGATCCAGAGCTCGGGGAAGCCCCTTCCTCGCTACGTCCCTAGGGGAAGTCGTGTGGCTTCTCCGCCTCCTTGGACTGAACCTGAGCCACCAGCCGCCCTGCTTCACCCTCTGAGTCCCTTCAGCGGGTCCCCCTGAGATGGGCACCTGAGGGAGAGGTGTACCGCCACAGGGAGCCGTGTGCACCCCCAAATCCAGCCGCTGCAGTGACCCTCCGCCAGCAGGGCAAAGACAGTCGGGTTTCTCAGCTGGCTGGAGCACAGCGTAGAACCTCCTTGGTTAACGCGGGGGCCAGAAAGTTACAGCCTGGTCCGTCTTCACCCCCTTTTGTCCCAGTTCATCTTCCAGCCGCCCCACACGCAACAGCCCCCACCTGGCCCCTCCTCAGTCCTTTGGTCTTCCCGGGCAAACCCGGCCGGCTTCCTGCAGCGGGATGGGCCAGCCATGGTCCTTAGTTGCTAGGTACCAAATGTCCGGGCAGTCGGCCTGACCATTGTCTTCGTGGACTCTCCACGGCCGTGGGGCTCAGGCCCCAGCCAGCCGGGTGTCCGGCACACCTGGGTCTCAGGGTCTCTGCAGAGAGTAACCAACCTTTTCCCACCACCTAGTTAATGCCGCATACAGGGGAAACTGAGGCAGACAGGTTATTCATACAAAATATGACAGGAAATCCCCACTTTGTCACCCCCCATCCCTCACACATGGATCCGGCTGGGTTCTCTGTCAGGTTCTTCAGGTGTGTGGGGGGGGTACATATATCCCATCAGCCCCAGCAGTGCTCCCCCTATGTGGGTGGGCTTAAAGAGAGCTGATTCTACTCTTCTAGCAAGTCACTGTGTGACCATGAGCAACTTATCTGGCTGCAGATCCCCAAAGGGAATTAGGCACCTGGATTGCATGGAAACCAATGGGATTTAGGTACCTACGTGGTCTTTGAGGATCAAAGCTGCAGTGTGCCTCAGTTTCCCCCACAGGAAGAATTGGCTCCTTGGTTTGTGACGTAGAAGATCAGGGCTCAGCTTCCAGCACCGCCAGACCTGGACAAGTCCCTCCACGTCTCCATAGCCCCTGTTCTTCAACTGTAGCAGGGGGAGGAGAGTTTTCCTTTCACCCTATGTGCTGCCCATTAAAACTGTGAACTTCTGGGGTCAGAGACTGTCTCTTATTCCGTGTCTGTCCAGCACTTAGCATGATGAGGCCCCAATCTCGGTGACTATGTGCCTGGGCAGCTCCCTCCCCCGCAGCTCTACCACCATTGCCCTTCAACCCCAACCTACAGCCCCTGCTATCCCAGCCCTGCTCCCCACACCCCCAGCTGTTGCAATGTCTCTCGTTCTATCTTGTAGCCCCCCCCCCCCCCCCCCCCCCCCCCCCCCCCCCCCCCCCCCCCCCCCCCCCCCCNAACTCCACCGGTGCTCCTCAATCCCAATCCGCAGCCCCCTCCCACTGCTTTTCCCAGCCCTTGGTGGCAGGAACCAGACACTGTGATGAGTTCACTGTCACAGACGCTTTCCTCCTAAGCACCAGCCGCTGGAACCTGTTTGTTTGGTGGAAAGTAAATATACTCAGGAGTTATCCGGTCACGGTCACCTGGGAATGTAAACAGACCTAGGCAGGGCTCGTGTTCCTCAGAAACGTCCTGTTTGCCATGGAATGGTGCCAACCACACCAGGGACCCGAATTCTGGCTGGGAGCCTGTGAAAGGGGCGTGATCCAGGAAGGAAGGTCTCCCGGGGATAAACTGATTGCCAGAGACGCTGAGAGAAGCACTGGTTAATTTTGAGGAGCTGCCCCTTTCATGCAGGGGCATGGACAGCCGGTGGCATTTCCCCCTCTAGGGCTGGAGAGAGGATAACAACCTACTACAGCTGAAAGCTAACCATGCTTGCTTCTATAGTTCGCTGGGGAGGGGGGCATGGCTCAATATAAAACTGTTGAGGACCAGGTGGGGGAGGGGAATCAGTGGTTGTTATATACACGCAGTGCAGGAGTAGAGGTGGGAAGGCAGTGGATTTCCCGTGCTGGGAAAATTGTCGATATTTTGACGAAATTTCCCATCCTGAAAAGTTGAAATCCCCAAAATACTTCATCCTGCAAAGTCGCCATGTCAGAAAACTGAAATCTTGAAAAATTTTCAGTCCCAAAAAGTCTAAACCTCAAAAATGTTCTCACCTTGAAAGGTGAAATCTCAAATATTTTCTGTCACAAAAAGTCTCGAAGATTTTCCCGACCCAACAAGTCAATTTCTCGATTTTCCCATCACAAAAAGTCATTTTTCTGACACGGAAAGGCGAAATCTCAATTATTTCTCATCACGGCCCAACAATGTAGCATTTAATTTCAGAAAGGGGAACTACACAAAAATGAGGAGGTTAGTTAAACAGAAATTAAAGGGTACAGTGCCAAAAGTGAAATCTCTGCAAGCTGCATGGACGCTTTTTAAAGACACCATAATAGAGGCTCAACTGAAATGTATCCCCCAAATTAAAATACATAGTAAGAGAACCAAAAAAGAGCCACTGTGGCTAAACAACAAAGTAAAAGAAGCAGCGAGAGGCAAAAAGGCATCCTTTAAAAAGTGGAAGTTAAATCCTAGTGAGGAAAATAGAAAGGATCATAAACTCTGGCAAGTGAAGTGTAAAAATACAATTAGGAAGGCCAAAAAAGAATCTGAGGAACAGTTAGCCAAAGACTCAAAAAGTAATAGCAGTACATCAGAAGCAGGAAGCTGCTAAACAACCAGTGGGGCCACTGGACGATCGAGGTGCTAAAGGAGCACTCAAGGATGATAAGGCCATTGTGGAGAAACTAAATCAGAGGTTCTCAAACTGGGGGTCGGGACCCCTCGGGGTCATGAGGTCATTACATGGGGGGTCGTGAGCTGTCAGCCTCCACTCCAAACCCCGCTTGCCTCCAGCATTTATAATGGTGTTAAATATATTAAAAAGGGTGTTTAATTTATTAGGGGGGGGTCGCACTCAGAGGCTTGCTATGTGAAAGGGGTCACCAGTAAAAAAGTTTGAGACCCATTGAACTAAATGAATTCTTTGCATCGATCTTCACGGCTGAGGATGTGAGGGAGATTCCCAAACCTGAGCCATTCTTTTTAGGTGACAGATCTGAGGAACTGTCCCAGATTGAGGTGTCATTAGAGGAGGTTTTGGAACAAATTGATAAATTAAACAGCAATAAGTCACCGGGACCAGATGGGATTCACCCAAGAGTTCTGAAGGAACTCAAATGTGAAATTGCAGAACTACTAACTGTCGTCTGTAACCTATCATTTAAATCAGCTTCTGTACCAGATGACTGGAGGATAGCTAATGTGACGCCAATTTTTAAAAAGGGCTCCAGAGGTGATCCCAGCAATTACAGTTCTGTAAGCTTAACTTCAGTACCGGGCAAACTGGTTGAAACTATAATAAAGAACAATAGTGTCAGACATAGAGATGAATATATTTTGTTGAGGAAGAGTCAACATGGTTTTAGTAAAGGGAAATCATGCCTCACCAATCTACTAGAATTCTTTGAGGGGGTCAACAAGCATGTGGACCAAGGGAATCCAGTGGATACAGTGTACTTAGATTTTCAGAAAGCCTTTGACAAGGTCCCTCACCAAAGGTTCTTATGCAAAGTAAGCTGCCATGGGGAAGGTGCTCTCATGGATTGGTAACTGGTTAAAAGCTAGGAAACAAAGGGTAGGTATAAATGGTCAGTTCTCAGAATGGAGAGAGGTAAATAGTGGTGTCCCACAGGGGTCTGTTCTGGGACCAGTCCTATTCAACATATTCATAAATGATCTGGAAAAAGGGGTAAACAGTGAGGTGGCAAAATTTGCAGATGATACAAAATTACTAAAGATAGTTAAGTCCCAGGCAGACTGAGAAGAGCTACAAAAGGATCTCTCAATACTGGGTGACTGGGCAACCAAATCGCAGATGAAATTTAATGTTGATAAATGCAAAGTAATGCACATTTGAAAGGATAATCCCAACTATACATATAAAATGATGGGGTCTAAATTAGCTGTTACCATTCAAGAAAGAGATCTTGGAGTAACTGTGGATAGTTCTCTGAAAACATCCACTCAATGTGCAGCGGCAGTCAAAAAAGCAAACAGACTGTTAGGAATCGTTAAGAAAGGGATAGAAAATAGGACAGAAAATATCATGTTGCCTCTGTATAAATCCATGGTACGCCCACACCTTGAATATTGCGGTGCAAGTATGGTTGCCCCATCTCAAAAAAGATGCACTGGAATTGGAAAAGGTTCAGAAAAGGGCAAAAAAAATGATTAGGGGTATGGAACAGCTTCCGTATGAGGAGAGATTAATAAGACTGGGACTTTTCAGCTTGGAAAACAGATGGCTAAGGGGAGATATGATTGAGGTCTATAAATCATGACTAGTGTAGAGAAAGTAGATAAGGAAGTGTTGTTTACTACTTCTCATAACACAAGAACTAGGGGTCACCAAATTAAATTAATAGGCAGCAGGTTTAAAACAAATAAAAGGAAGTATTTCTTCACACAATGCACAGTCAACTTGTGGAACTCCTTGCCAGAGGATGTTGTGAAGGCCAAGACCATAACAGGGTTCAAAAAAGAACTAGATAAATTCATGGAGGATAGGTCCATCAATGGCTATTAGCCAAGATGGGCAGGGATGGTGTCCCTAGCCTCTGTTTGCCAGAAGCTGGGAATGGGCGACGGGATGGATCACTTGATGATTACCTGTTCTGTTCATTCCCTCTGGGGCACCTGGCACTGGCCACTGTCAGAGGACGGGATACTGGGTTAGATGGACCTTTGGTCTGACCCAGTATGGCCGTTCTTATGTTCTTTTGACGAAAAGTGAAAATCTCAAAAATATTCCTGTCCTGAAATACTGAAATCTTAAATTTGATCATCACAAGTGGAAATCTTGGCATTTTTCTGACACGGAAAAGTGAAATCTCAAAAATTTGCCATCACGAAAAGTCAAAACCTCCAAAATTGTCATGCACCAAAAATAAAAAACAAACTCCATATGAATCAATCATTGCAATAAGTTTGAATTAATTTTTTTCAGTTTTGACCTATTTTTTTATTATCTACTTTTTTCTCCCCTTACCAATTAACAAATTTTGAAACAAAAAGCCATTCCAAACCAGAACTTTTCTATTTCCAAAATCTCCAAACCGAGACAGTTGGGGCTACCCATAAATTACAGAATGCAGTAGAGGGCTGGGTGGACCTTTAATTTTGCGTGATTGTTTCTGTGTTGCAAAAGTGAGTGGGTCTTGAAAATTCCCCAAAACTGTCCTGGAATATCTGGACGGCTCCTTTCAACAATTTCAAACGTTCCTTTTTCAAGACAAGCAATGGGTCAAAAGCCACTTTTCCCCACGCACTGTTTCACTTGCACCAGAGCTGCATTTCCAGCTGGAAATTCGTGGCAAAAATTCCTGGCCCACCATATCCAGGAGAGATTGAATCTCCCACTTCTCCAAAGCCACGCAGGTATTTAAGCACCTAATTTCCACTGGTTTTGAATCCCTTTGTCAGGATCTGGGCCCCTGGGCTTTTGGGGGTTTCTTTGTGGGGGACAATGAGACAGTCTGGCCAAGGAGTGAGGTGTGGGCAGGGGGGCTCAGGTTTCAGGAAGCAGAGGGCTGATGATTTGCCATTGGTGTGGCAGGGTGGTGAGGTGGCGGCCATCTGGCAATCCCCTGGGGGCGGCCAAGGGGAGGAGCCCCCAAGGGAGGCTGTATATATGGGGCGGGGCTCCAGGGCTGGGGCAGTGTGGACGGGACAATGGCTTCACCCACAGCCACATGCATCCTGGCCTGGGCCCTGGCACTGCTCTGCGAGGGGACCCAGGGTAAGGGAGGCAGGGGCTGTCTCGGGTCGCTGTGTGTTGGTGTGTAGTGTGGTAGAGTGTGTGGCTGTGCAGCAGGCTGTTGGTGTTTAGTAGAGTGCGTGTTGTGGAGCAGTGTGCTGTTGTGTTGTGGAGCAGTGTGTTGTGTTGTGTAGTAAAGTATGTGTTGTGGAGCAGTGTATTGTAGTGGAATGCATGTTGGGGAGTGGTGTGTTGTGGAGCAGGCTGTTGTGTTGTGTAGTAGAATGCATGTTGTGTAGCAGTGTGTTGTGGAGCACATGTTGTGTTGTGTAGTAGAGTGCATGTTGTGGAGCTGGAGCAGGCTGTTGTGTTGTGGAGTAGAGTCTGTGTTGTGGAGCAGTGTAGGAGAGTGTGTGCTGAGGAGCAGTCTGTCATTGTGGAGCTGTGTGTTGTGAAGTGTAGCAGACTGTGTTGTGCGATGGAGCCGCACGGTACTGTTCAGGGGACTGTTTTGTTGTGGAGTGTAATACACTGTGTGTTGTGGAGCAGCGTGTTGTTGATTAGTGTCATGGCATGGGGACTGTGGTGTAGTGTGCATGTGTAGTGCAGTGTAGCTGTCATTGTGTAGAGTAGCACAGTGTGTTTTGTGAAGTAGTGCGTGACATACCAGCCTGGCAGGGGGTCGGAGATGGACAGCAGGAGTTTCTCAGTCTGCTCTGCTCTGACCACTAGACCCGCTGCCCCTCTCCTCCCTGAGCCAGGGAGAGAACCCAGGAGTCCTGGCTCCCAGCCCCTTCCCCCAACCACTAGACACCCCTCCCTTCCCTTCCCAGAGCCAGGGAGAGAACCCAGGAGTCCTGGCTCCCAGCCCCCCTGCTCAAACCGCGACGCCCCCTTTCCTCCCTGAGCCGTGGCTAGAACCCAGGCGTCCTGACCCCCGGCCCAGGGATCTCCCTGCGAGGCTTGGAGGGGCCCCCCGGCAGCCGTTGCCTCCTTTTCTGATCTCTGCCCCTTGTTCATGGCCAGGGGCGGACCCTGCCGCCTGCGTCTTCCCCTTCACCTACAAGGGCAAGGTCTACACGGACTGCACAGCCGAGGACAGCATCTGGTCCAGCATCTCGTCCAGCCTCTGGTGCGCCACCACCGCCAGCTACGACCGGGACATGGGCTACAGGTTCTGCTCCCAGGAGGGTGAGCGTCCGGGGTGGGACAGGGATGGGGGCAGCTGGGGGGTGGGACGGGGGCAGCCAGGGGATGGGATGGGGATGGGGGGCAGCTGGGGGACAGGATGGGGAAGAAGCCGGGGGACAGGATGGGGACAGGGGGCAGTGCTGGGCAGCACAGACAACCGTCGTGTTCCCCACTTGTGATCCCACACGCCCGGAGCTGGTGGGTGTGGCCCATGTCCAGGCGCTCAGCCACCGTCTTCCTGGCACCCGCCCCAGCGACGCCTCCAGGGCTGGGCAGAGCAGAGCCACATGGTCCGTCTGTCTGTCTAACCCCATACACTCCCCATCTGTCTGTCTAGCCCCATATACCCCTCTCTGTCTGTCTAGCCCCATATACCCCCTCTGTCTGTCTGTCTAACCCCATCTGTCTGTCTAGCCCCATATATCCCTGTGTCTGTCTAGCCCCATATACCCCTCTCTGTCTGTCTAACTCCATGCACCCTCTGTTTGTCTAACCCCATACACTCCCCATCTGTCTGTCTAGTCCCATACACCCCCCTCTATCTAGCCCCATATGCCCCTATCTGTCTGTCTAACCCCATGCACCCTCTGTTTGTCTAACCCCATACACTCCCCATCTGTCTGTCTAGCCCCATATACCCCTGTGTCTGTCTAGCCCCATACGCCCCCCATCTGTCTAACCCCATGCACCCCCTCTGTCTCTCTCTCTAACCCCATACGCCCCGTCTCTGTTTGTCTGTCTAGCCCAGTACACTCCTGCCATCTGTCTGTCTGTCTATGGGTCAGACCCTTTGTCACAGACTCACAGGTTGCACCCACTCTTGGCCCCGTACGGTCCCTGGGGGGAACCCCCTTCAGTGAGACAGCCCTTTTCCCGGGGGTCCACTCTCTCTCGGGGGTTAGGCCCCTCCCCTCCTGGAGCCGCACCTCTCTGAGCCTTAGCACGTCTGTCTCTGCCATGGGCCCCCTCAGGGAGTCCACTCGCTCTGGACCCTCCCGGGGCCTCCACTCCCAAAGGGGTTGATGCAACCCTGTTCTCTAGCCCGGAGCGACTCTCAGCCAGCGTAACACAGGAGGGTTATTGAGCATCTGAACCCAGCACAGGGTGGGGTGAGGGATCCGCACCCGTCTGCGCTGCCCCCAGGGCGTCCCACCCCCTGACGGTCCCTGTCTGTGTCTCCCCCCAGCCTACGGCGGGAACGCGGGCGGCCAGCCCTGCTTCTTCCCCTTCGTGTACCGGGGCCACACCTTCCACACCTGCACCATGGAGCAGAGCCACGGGGCCCAGCCCTGGTGCTCCACCACAGCGAACTACGACACGGACGGGCACTGGAGCTACTGTCCCGACACAAGTACGGTGCCTCCGGGGGCTCCCCAGCCAGGGGACATGGGCACAGGGACACAGATGGGCACAGGGTCCCCCCATGGACCCAGCTCAGCCAGTGACCCTCATCCCAACCCGGAGCCCTCTGCCAGCCCAGCCCTGCCTCCCCGCCAGCTCTGCCGGTGCCCCTCACTCCCGACCAGCAGCCGCCTGCTAGCCCAGCCCTGGGCTCCCGCCACAGCCCTGACAGTGCCCCTCACTCCCAACCCACAACCCCCTGCTAGCCCAGCCCTGGGCTCCCGCCACAGCCCTGACAGTGCCCCTCACTCCCGACCCGCAACCCCCTACTAGCCCAGCCCTGGGCTCCCCCCACAGCTCTGCCGGTGCCCCTCACTCCCGACCCGCAACCCCTACTAGCCCAGCCCTGGGCTCCCCCCACAGCTCTGCCGGTGCCCCTCACTCCCGACCCGCAACCCCCTACTAGCCCAGCCCTGGGCTCCCCTAGGGTTTTCAGGTGTCCAGTTTTTCACCAGAATACCCAGTCAAAAAGGTGGCTGACCGAGCACTGCTGACCGAGCCATTAAAAGTCCGGTTGGCAGCGCAGCAGGGCTAAGACAGGCTCCCTGCCTGGCTCTGTGCGGCTCCCAGCAAGCGGTCGGCATGTCCCACCGGCTCCTAGGCAAGGGGGAGGACAGGGGGGCTACACACGCTGCCTCCACCCGCAGGCACAGCCCCCAAGCACCGACTCCGCAGCTCCCATTGGCCAGGAGCTGCGGCCAATCAGAGCTGTGCGGACAGTGCCTGTGGGCAGGGGCAGTGCACAGAGCTCCCTGGCCACCCCTCTGCCTAGGAGCCAGAGGAACATGTTGCCGCTTCCCAGGAGCCGCCTGAAGTCAACGCTGCCCAGAGCTCCCTCCGCACCCCAAACCCCTCATCCCCAGCCCCACCCCAGAGCCCACATCTCTCCTGCACCCCGACCTTCTGTCCCAGCCTGGAGCTCCCTCCACACCCCAAACCCCTCATCCCTGGCCCACCCCCGAGCCCGCATCCCTCCCACACCCCCACCGCCTGCCCCAGCCCAGAGCTCCCTCCGCACCCCAAACCCCTCATCCCTGGCCCACCCCAGAGCCTGCACCCCCTCCCGCACCCCAACCTTCTGCCCCAGCCTGGAGCCCCCTCTGCACCCCAAACCCCTCATCCCTGGCCCACCCCAGAGCCCACATCCCTCCCACACCCCAACCGCCTGCCCCAGCCCAGTGAAAATGAGCGAGTGAGCGAGGGTTGGGGAGAGCGAGTGACGGAGGGAGGGGGATGGAGTGAGTGGGGGCGGGGCCTCAGAGAAGGGGCGGGGCAAGGGTATTCGGTTTTCTGCCATTAGAAATTTGGCAACCCTAGCTCCCCCCACAGCTCTGTGGGTGCCCCATAACCCTGACCCCCATTCCGTGCACTACCCCAGAGTGGTTGGGGGGCAGTGGCCAGGCTACTGGGGGGCTCAGGGTTTTATTTACCTGGACACAGGCTCAACTTGGGGCGATTCTGGTTTGAGTGTGTGCCACATTACCCAGCATGCTCTCTGTTTCCCGTGTCTCCCACGTCCCATCTCCCTCCCCTGCCTGATCTCTCCCAGTGCTTGGCGGGAACTCGGAGGAGCCCTGTACGTTCCCGTTCTGGTACAAAGGCAGGAGGTACATGGGTTGCACCATGGATGACAGGAAGCGGCCCTGGTGTGCCACCACAAGGAACTACGATGCGGACCATAAATGGAGGTACTGCGGCACGGCAGGTACGTGGGGCCAAGAGAGACACAAGGGGTGGGTGCACTTTGCAGCTGGTCTGGGCAGCACCCAGCGCAACCGGGCCCCGATCTCGGTGACTCTGTGTCTAGACAGTGCCCAACCCGACGGGGCCCCAATTTCAGTGACTCTGTGTCCGGGCAGCACCCGGCACAACGGGGCCCCGATCCCGGTGATTGTGTCTGGGCAGCGCCCAGTGCGACGAGGCCCCAATCTCGGTGACTCTGTGTCTGGGCAGCAGATTGAGACATTGGATCTGGGAGGGAACCTTTTTCCTACCCTAGGAATATTTTTGGAATTTCAACATTTTTCCCGTCTTTGATTGGAGGGGCAAAAATGAAACCTCGAAAATATTCATGAACTGAAAACCCCAAACTCTCTTTCAATTCGGCTCAGTTGAAACGTTTCGTTTCGATCATTTTGAAACGTTGTTTCCATTTCCACCTTTTTTCTTTACTTTTTTTTCTCTCTAATAAGCTTAAATTTCAAAACAAAAAGGCGCTCCCAACCGGGAACCCAGAATTTATTTATTTATTTTTCATTTCAAACGTGTCTAAACATTTCCAAGCTTTTTTCCCTCGACATCTTTTCAGGTCGGGAAATGCATCAAAACTAGCAAAATGTGCCAAAATGTTGAAACGCTTTCGGTTCCCGTGAATCGGCAGTTTTTCCACTTAAAAATATCGTTTTGTTGAGAAAATTCACCCCCAGTTCCCCCAGCAAATCGCCTACCCTGCATCCTGCCTTCTGCCCTGTTTTAACTCTTTCCTCCCTTGCCTCTTTCTCCACCAGCGGTCGGGGGGAGTTCGGACAGCTCCCCTTGCGTCTTCCCTTTCATCTATAAGGGCACGACCTACCACAGCTGTACGGCAGTCGATGACCAGATGGGAAGGCCCTGGTGTGCTACCACTTCCAACTACGACAAAGACCATCTCTGGCGCTTCTGCTTGAGCGAGGGTGAGTCCCGGCCGTGACCAGAGCGCTCTGTGTCGGCACAGAGGTTTGTGAAGGACGTGCCGGCACGTGGAACTCTAGCACAGGGAATGCTGTCACCTGGTCTTGCAGGCCAAATGAGCTCGCTGGAGGGGCTGCATGCTACAAATGGTTTCCCCTGTGCAGCCAAATTCCCTGGCACCTCCTTGTGATGCAGCCGTCAGATGGGCCCCCAGGATGATCCCATGCTACTAGGCACCATGCCATTCACCCACTGTTAAAAATGATCTTCGGCTTTCGCTGCAGCAGTGAAATGAGACACCCCTACCCCAGCTTTTCTTTTTTGCTAAGAAAACTCTTTGGCTTTCATAGAATCCTAGGACTGGAAGGGACCTCGAGAGGTCATCTAGTCCAGCCCCCTGCACTCATGGCAGGACCAAGCAAGCACCATCTAGACCATCCCTGCCAGGGGTTTGTCTAACCTGCTCTTAAAAATCTCCAGTGATGGAGATTCCACAACCTCCCTAGGCAATTTATTCTAGTGTTTACCCACCCTGAAAGTTAGGAAGTTTTTCCTAATGTCCAACCTAAATTGCCCTTGCTGCAATTTAAGCCCATTGCTTCTTGTCCTATCCTCAGAGGTTAAGAAGAACAATTTTTCTCCCTCCTCCTTGTAACAACCTTTTATGTACTTGAAAACTGTTATCATGTCCCCTCTCAGTCTTCTCTTCTCCAGACTAAACAAACCCAATTTTTTCAATCTTCTCTCACAGGTCATGTTTTCTAGACCTTTAATCATTTTTGTTGCTTTTCTCTGGACTTTCTCCAGTTTATCCACATCTTTCCTGAAATGTGGCGCCCAGAACTGGACACAATACTCCAGCTGAGGCCTAATTTGCGTGGAGTAGAGCGGAAGAATGACTTCTCGTGTCTTGCTTACAATACTCCTGCCAATACATCCCAGAATGATGTTTGCTTTTTTTGCAACAGCGTTACACTGTTGACTCATATTTAGCTTGTGATCCACTCTGACCCCCAGATCCCTTTCCGCAGTACTCCTTCCCAATTTATATGTGTGCAACTGATTGTTCCTTCCTAAGTGGAGTACTTTGCATTTGTCCTTATTTAATTTCATCCTATTTACCTCAGACCATTTCTCCACTTTGTCCAGATCATTTTGAATTTTAATCCTATCCTCCAGAGCACTTGCAACCCGCCCTCCCCCCAGCTTGGTATCATCCGCAAACTTTATACGTGTACTCTCTATGCCATTATGTCAAGTATCAGAGGGGTAGCCGTGTTAGTCTGTATCCACAAAAACAACAAGGAGCCCGGACTCCTCATTGCTCCTATGCCATTATCTAAATCACTGAACATTAAATCAGTAATAATTAATCATTAAACATTTCCTGCTGTTCACTCTGCTTTGCTCGTTGCCTTTGCAGCCTACGGGGGGAACTCCAATGGCCAACGCTGCACGTTTCCTTTCGTCTACAAAAAACAGCTATTTCACACCTGCACCAACGCTGGAGACAAGATGGGACATTTCTGGTGTGCTACAACCCACAACTACGACCGGCATAAGCTGTGGAGCTACTGCCCTGATACCAGTAATGTATCCAGTCTGCTTCATATGTTCTCTCTGGGGTAGATGTGACTCGTGTTTTACCTATACAGCTGGGCAAATAACTAATTTGTGGTTTGCTGATGATTCTGAAAAATCAGGGGGAAACTTGTCGTGGGTTGCCATGAAAATTATTTTTTTTTTAAATTGTCAGTGAATCAAAAACCCGGGGGGTGGGGGAATCATTTCAGGTGGATCATGAAAGTTCTTTTTTTTTTTTTTTAATTGTCATTGCATTGCAAAGTCAGGAAAATGGTTTTGAGTGGATTCCTAAAATGAAATGTCTGATATTTTCAGTGAGTCAAAAAATTACAAAAATGTTGGTCTCGGGTTATCCAGAAAATGAAATATTTCACAGTTTTCAATTAAACCAAAAAAACTGGGGGACAATGTTTTTTGGGAGGATCCCGGAAACAAATGTGTTGGAAATTTTCTGTGATTTGAAAGATCGGGGGAAAAAACCATTTTGGGTGGACCCTGGAATTGAAATTTTCTTTAAAACTTTTGGTGAATTAAAAAATCAGGAAATAAAATTATTTTGGGGGACTCCCGAAAATGAATTTTTTTTAAATTTTCATTGAATTGAAAAGTTAGGGGGGGAAATCCCTTTTGATTGAACAGCACATTTCATTTAAATTTTGAACATTTTTTAATCTATCTAAACTTCGGTTTTAATAAAATAAAAGGAAATTCTGAAAGCAGAAATTGTTTCAGATTGAAGAATCAACTTTTTCTGAATGTTTTTGGTCGTTTTTTCAACATGAACAATCCAACACACCTGACACGCATTCACAATATATTTTGGTTTCACTGAATCTGTACTTTTCGCCAAAAACATTTCATCTGAAAAGTTTCACCCACCTCTATTTACCGAGTTGTCCAGGAGCCTCCGGATCACCTGTAAGATCACATCACCTCTCTGCTGTGCCCCAAGCCAATGAGAAGTTGTGACACTTGGATGCCAATGGGAGTTGGGCAATGGGAGACTACCTGATTGATGGGTGGGATCCTGGCTTTCAACACGCCCCTCCCACCAGCTGAATGAGCCTCTAAGGCAGTGGTCCCCAACCTTTTCCATGGGGCAGGCGCTGGACGACACCCGCCGAGGACCGTGGCCGCCAGACAAGCAGCCGCCGAAATGCCGCCATGAAGCGGCAACGACAAGAGGCGCCGCCACCGAAATGCCACCGTGAAGCAGTGTCATCAAGAGGCGTCGCCGCCGAACTGCCGCCGAAATTCGGTGGCATTTCGGCAGTAGCACTTCTTGACGTTGCCACTTCACGGCGGCATTTCGGCAGCTGCTTGTCCGGCGGCCAGTAGGCGGGCGCACATGGATGCCCCGGCGGGCGCCATGGCACCCACAGGCACTGCGTTGGGGACCCCTGCTCTAAGGATTCCTTCAGGAAAGGTTCACGGCCAGGGTCTAAGAGCAGCCATAGAATCAGATTCAGAAGCGATAGAGTCAGTGGGTTTTGGGAAGCCAGGTTCCTGTTGGCCCTCCTGGAAGATGCTTTAGCCATAATGATGTCTTCAAATCCAGATTGGACACCGTTCTAGAAGATACTTTAGTGAAACCCAAGTTATTGGACGCAACACAGAGAGAACCGGAGAACATTCACTGGCCTGTGTTCCACAGGAGGTCAAACTAGATGATCCCAGTGGACCCATCTGCTCATGGAATCTATGAATCCATGAAAACCTACCTGAGATTTCTTGGCTGTTGGTGATGAGTGGCCGGGTCATAGTGGGATGTGGGAGCCATTAGTCCATAGGCAGGTGGGCGTGTTGGCGGTGTCTATAACCACCTCCCTTTGCCTCCCTAGTCCTGGGTGGGAACGCGCCAGGAAAGAGCTGTGCGTTCCCCTTCCTCTACAACAAACAAGTGCACTACACCTGCACCAGCGACGGGGAGAGCTCGGAAAAACTGTGGTGCAGCACCACCAGGAATTATGAGGTGGACAAGAAGTGGACTTACTGCTCCGTGCCAGGTAAGGCAGGAGGCAGAGGAAGCTGAGCCTTGCGGTTAAGGTGTTTGGCTCACGGAGGCCTGGTTCAATTCCTGGCTCTGTCATAGACTCCTTGAGTGAGTAGTTAGGAAGTGGTTGGTTGGTTTTTTGGCCCCCTCATGCCACCCCTTAGGAAATGCTGAGCAAGCTGAAGTTCATGGGTAGCAGCTGTTCAGCAGTTCTTAAAACCATCCCCCAAATAGCCCTAGAGCGGTGGGGCTCCTTCTATTGGCTGTTTAGATTGCCAGAGCTTTGAGACAGGGACTGTTGGTCTCTGTCTGTCTGAGTAGCACCTGGCACAACCCCGATCTCAGCGACTCTGTGTCTGGGCAGCACCCGGCACAACAGGGCCCCAATCTTGGTGAGTCTGTGTCTGGGCAGCACCCGGCGCGACGGGGCCCCGATCTCGGTGAGTCTGTGTCTGGGCAGCGCCTGGCGCGACGGGGCCCCAATCTCGGTGAGTCTGTGTCTGGGCAGCGCCCGGCGCGACGGGGCCCCAATCTCGGTGAGTCTGTGTCTGGGCAGCGCCCAGCCTGATGGGGCCCCAATCGTGGTGACTTTGTCTGGGCAGCGCCCGGTGCGATGGGGCCCCAGTCTCAGTGACTGTATCTGGGTGGCACTCAGTGCCCCGATCTCAGCAAAAGAAGCCCCAGATCTCACACGAGTATCTAGAGGTCTTGACTAATGCACATAATAACCACAGAGGATGTACCCCGAAAACACATCTGGGGTGTGGCTGTGTCTAGCCACCTCTGCGTGTATAAACTGGCTAAATGCACTTCCCACGGACCCACAAACCACCTAACACATTTTGCATACGCAACCCCCAACAGCACAGACTTTTATTGCCTGTCCCCTTGGCATCTTTGGCTCGTTAGCCCCATGTTGCAGAAGTGGGGAAACAGAGGCATGGAGCTGGGCTGTGCCTTGCTAAAGGTCACCCAGCAGAGCCAGGCATAGCACCCAAGTCTCTCATTGCTCAGCCTGGCACCCCTGTCACGGGGCAGCGCTCTCTCCCCTAGCCCTAAGCTGTGTGGGGAACCATCTAACAAAGTGTTTGCTCGTGGTCTGATGCCGCCTGCATTTGCTTTGCGTTAGCCGGGATTCTGGCCACAGTGCTCACCCGCTGTCGGTGTGTTTGGTCTGCAGACTACGACCGCCCCTCCCACGGCAAGCCCTGTGTCTTCCCCTTCAGCTACAAGAAGTTTAAATTCCACACCTGCACCAACCTGGCGGAGGCCAGCGGGAAGTTCTGGTGTTCCAGCACAGACAACTACGACCGGGACCATCAGTGGAGCTACTGCCCTGCCTGAGACAGGTAGAACAGGGCGATGGGATGGTCTCTGTTTATAGCATCCCCATCTGGACCAAGGGTGTGTGATCCTGCTTCTTTTGTCTATTTACACTGGGAGCTCTTCCAGGCAGGGACTGACCGATCTCTGTGATTCTGTGTCTGGGCGGCGCCCGGCATGATGGGGCCCCGATCTCAGTGACTCTGTGTCCATCCATCCATCCCCATACACACCCATCCATCCATTCCCATACGTATCGGTCCACCCACTCATACATCCCTATCCACAATTACGCATCCAACCATCCCCATACACATCCACCAACCACCCAACTATGGAATCATAGTGATATAGGGCTGGAAGGGACCTCAAAAGCCCACCCTCTCCCCCCGCCCCATGCTGAGGCAGGACCAATATATCTAAACCATCCCTGACAGGTGTTTTTCCAACCTGTTCTTAAAAGCCTCCAATGACGGGGATGCCACAACCTCCCCTAGGTAACCTGCTCCAGAGCCGAACTATCTGTAGAGCTAGCAAGTTTTTCCTGGTATCTAACCTAAATCTCCCTAGCAGCAAACTCAGCCAATTCCTCCTTGTCTGTCCCTCGGTGGCTGTGGAGAACAATTGTTCTCCATCCTCTTTCTAGCAACCTTTTGCATATTTGAAGATTGTTATCAGGTTCCCTCCTCAGCCTTCTCTTCTCAAGACTCAACCTGCCCAATTTTTTCAACCTCCCCTCCTAGGTCAGGTTTTCTAAATCTCTGATCATTTTGGTTGCTCTTCTCTGGACTCTCTGCAATTTGCCCACATCTTTCTTCAAGTGCAGTACCTGAAACTGAACACTGTCCTCCAGCTGAGACCTCACCAATGCCAACTACAGCAGGACAATGACCTCCCATGTCTGACACACGATGCTCCCATTAATACACCTCAGAATTATATTTTCCTTTTCCACAACCTCAACATGCTGTCGACTCATATTCAATTTGTGATCCACCCTAACCCCTAGATCCTTTTCTGCCATCCCGCTGCCTAGCTAACAAAGTGGCGCTGAAGGTCTGTCCTTCTGTCCTTTTCAGGTGACAGCCCCAGAGCCAGGAGGAGACAGAACAATGACATTCGAAATTAAATGAAAGGAATGAGCTCCGCTCTGGACACCTCTGCTCTCCCAACAAAGATCGCTTCTGATCAACAGATGCCAGTGACATAATCAGCCTTGAATCCAAATCTAAATGTGCTCATTTCTCTAGCTGATTTTAGTAAATTCAAATAAAGCATCTTCTGAAACACGGCATCTGCAAGTTCTGTGTCTGGGCAGAAGGCAATAAATGACCTGTCCGTTTCCCTGGGGTGAGAATGACAGTGCGATGGCTTTTGCTTCTGATGTATATTGGGCATTTCTCAATGAACATGGCTTATTGGAAGGGTTATAAATCTTCATGCTTCAGGGTTGAAGATGATCACTCTTAGTGGTCAGGAAGAGAACATCACGGGAGACAGATTACCCCACATTTCTCCAGTGCTTTCTCTTAAGCTTGTCATGCTTCCATTGCCGGAGATACTGAACTAGACAGACCTTGGGTCTGGCCTGGCCTGGCCAGTTTTATGTTCATGGTCGACACGTTGGAGGGAAATGACCCAAAATGCCCAGTGTTCTTCGTGAGGTTGGGTGAAGTCCTGGCTCCATTGACATCAATGGCAAAGCTCTGGTCAAGTTTTCACCTCTTATTTCTAAGGTGACAATAACACACAATCTGAGTTTTCAGCAGTGCTCAGGTCCTGTCATGTATCTTTAGGTGCCTTAACTGATAATTTCCGTGCCTGCGAATGGCAAGGAGGCCAGATCCCTGCCTGGCCTCAGGGGGTGTGGGTCAGTATTTAAATGATGGAGTGTTGCCGACTTGATTGCAGTAATGGAACATCTCCCATTGACACCAGCTGGGGGGCCTGCCCCATTGACTCCAATGGAGCGATGGCTGATTCACACCTGGGGGGCTGCCCCATTGACTCTGATGGAGTTATGGCCGATTGACACCAGTTCGGGTTCTGGCCCTATTGACTCCAATGCAGCTGCAGCTGGTTTAAGTCCAAATGTTCATAGATTCAAAGGCCAGAAGGGGCCATTATGATCATCTAGTCCGACCTCCTGTATAACACAGGCCAGAGAACTCCCCCGAAACAATTCCTGTCTGAGCTAGAGCAGATCTTTTAGAAAAACATTCAGGTTTGATATAAAAATCCCCAGTGATGGGGAATCCACCGTGACCCCTGGTAAATCATTCCAATGGTTAATTACCCTCCCTGTTAAAAATGAGCACCTTATTTCCAGTCTGAATTCGTTTAATTCAACTTCCGGCCATTGGATCTTGTTAGAGCTTTGTCGGCTAGACTGGCGAGTCCATTATTTAATATTTGTTCCTCGTGTAGGTACTGATCCTTCCCCCTCCCCCTCCCCCTCCCTCTCCTCTGTGTTAAAATAAACAAACTCAGCTCCTGGAGTCCAAGTTTTCCAATCCTTTAATCATGTTCGCAGCTCTTCTCTGAGCCCTTTCCAACTTCTCAGCCTCCTTCTTTGAATGGTGGCCACCAGGACTGGACACAGGATCCCAGCAGCGGTCGCCCCAGGACCAAATGCAGCGGGCACGTAACCGCTCTGCTCCTCCTTGAGCTTCCCATGTTTACCCGTCCCAGGATCACATTCGCCCCTTAGTGATTCTCAATGGTCAGCGTGGTGGTCTTGGCCCAGGGTGGAGTTGGAAATACGCCAGGAAGGGCCTTGAAAGTGAAGACAACGTAAGTCTGATGTGCTAGAGAAGGGGCAACCAGTGGAGGGATTAAAAATTGAAAGAGAGGGTTGATCTCTTTGCTTTAATTGTCATCCTGGGTGCTGAAACCCAGGGCTGAGATGTCTGGAGGTGGGCACCAAAACACCAACCAAACCCAGAGGCCACATCTGGCTGTGCTGATGCCAGGCCCATTGTAGAGTCTAGAAGCAGACCCACAACTCCCTCCCCATGGGGGAAGACGTGCACCTCGGCTGCCTCGTTAACGGTGGGTAACCGAAGCGAATTCCACCGGGGCTTGTTAAAAAGGAAGCGCGAAGTGGCTCCGCTGGGCATCGATAATGGTCGTACCCGGGGGATTGTGAGGAGACGCAGGCAGCAGATATACAACAATGAAATTAATTGGAAAAAAGTGGGGGGTGGCTGAGAGTGAGGCGAAGGTGATTTGATTTGTTTTCGGGTGACGCTGCAATATCCCAGTCAGTGTGGGAGTTGGGTGGCACCGTGTCACAGACGGGTCAGGGCTGGGGTGAGACCACGTTCCACCAGGGCTTTTGGGGGGGCTTTTTTGCAGCAAAAATTTCCTTCGGTGCCTATGTTTCTGCCTCCGGGCCTGCGCTCTGCAGCCCCCCGTGCCAGGAGGCCTGTCTCCAAGAGCTATTCACAGCCTTGCGGGGCCCGATGCGTTGGGTGTGTGCAAAGGCTGCCCACTGACTCGGGAATCTCGGGCAAGTTCATGCAAGGAGGAGCTCCTGTAAAGCTCTCCCACAGTGCAACTCGCCACAGGGGATTTTGGGAAGGGCTTGCAATGCCTCATGGGACCAAAACATGGTTGCAGGGGAGGAATGGGAACATGGCTTCCAGGGGAGTTCTCCAACCTCTGGGCTCATAGTTATGAGAGGGCCGCTGCTCGCCAAAACACCAGAGGCACCTCCCTGCTCTCTGGACTTAGGCCCCTCCCTCTGAGAGAAGGGTGGGGGCTTAGCACACGCCCCCTCTGATCAGCAGCTCCCAGCGGCTAGCTTAGGCAGCTCCCTGCCTAGTGTGCTGGCTCTGGCCACTCTTATTCTCCGGCGCCTTTCCCCCTGCATTCATTGTGCAGCCACCTAGGCGCAGTGCTGGGGCTTTGTGAATCGCAGCGCGTTCCTGTGATCTTCCGGGGCCTACAGCGTAGGTCCTGCAACACTCAGCGCTGCAACAGTTAAATCCCTCTGTACCTCCAGGCCCATAGTGCCTAGCCCTTAATCCAGCCTTGGGCATGGGCCTCAAGTGCCTGCAGAATCGGAGACTATAAAGTAAGAGGGGACCATTGTGATCATCTACTCTGACCTCCTGTGTGACACAGGCTTTAGAACATCCCTGAATTAATTCCCGTTTTACTGAGAGCCGATCGTTTAGAAAAACGGCCCATCAAGCTTTCCAAATGACCAGTGATAGAGAATTCCCCCGCCCAGCACTTGGTAAAGTGTTCTGATAGTTAATTACCCTCGCTGTTAATAATTAACACCTTATTGCCAGTCTGAATTTGTCTAGCTTCAACTTCCAGCCAGTGGATCATGTTAGACCTTTCTCTGCTGGAATGAAGACAAATTTCTGTTTCCCTGAAGGCTCCGAAAGCCTATGATCAAGTCACCATTTAACCCTCTCTTTGTTAAACTAAATAGATTGAGCTCCTTGGTTTTATAACCCTTCTATCATTCTCGTGGCTCTTCTCTGACCCCTCTCCAATGTATCAACATTCTTCTTCAATGTGGGCACCAAAACTGGACACAGGATCCCAGCAGTGGAGGCCTCTCAGAGTTAAAGAAGAACATGTCTGAGACAGCAGACTTGCCAGAGGATTTTAGAACTTCAATGTGTATCCAAATCTCAGAAAAGAACAACGCTATGGACTGCCAAATGCAGAGGTAAAATAACCTCTCTGCTCCTACTCAAGATTCCCTGATTTGCTCATCCCAGGATCACATTAGCCCTTTTTGCCCACAGCATCACACTGTTCAACTGATTATCCACCACGACCCCCAAATCTTTCTCAGAGTCGCTGCTTCCCAGGAGAGAGTCCCCCAGCCTGTAGGTAAGGCCAACGTTCTTTGTTGGCCTAGATGGACGACTTTACATTTGGCCATATTAAAATGTACTTGTGCACACTTTGCCAACCGATCCAGGTCGCTCTGTATCAGTTACATCATTTACATCAGTCAACATTTACCAGTCCCCCAATCACTGTGTCATCTGCAAACTTCATCAGTGATGATGATTTTATGTTTTCCCACAGCTCGCTGATAAAAATGTTAAGTAGCACAGGGCCAACAACTGATTCCTGCAGGACCTCACTGGAAACAACCCTGCTTGAGGATGTTTCCCCATTTACAATCACATTTTGAGACCTGTCAGTTAGCCAGTTTTTAACCCATGTAATGTGTGCATTCATGAAAACAAGGACCAATTAACCTGGGAACATCTCAGAGATGCTATCAAAGAACCTGCAGATAAACATGTAGGCAAGAAGTTTCTAGATACTAAAAAAACCCTTAAAATAGACGAAATCATTGCTCTGCTACATGAAAGAAGGAAAGTAAAAGCACACAGATCGACAACAGAAAACGAATACCAAAGACTAGCTAAAATGATAAATAATAAATGCAGATCAGCAAAGTCTTAATGGCTGAATGAGAAATGCAAATAATTTGAAGAACTGGATAAAGAAAATAAACAAAGTGAGATGTGTCAAAAGGTTTGATTACAGAAGGAAAGTGACCAATACGACTCTTATGGACAAAAAGCAACCTTATCTGACAGGCCCTAAAGACAAGAACGAGAGGTGGTGAGAATATAGGAGTGAATTATATGGTGATGATAGGCCTGAAAAACTTCAACTAGAGATCAATCAAATAAGCGCCTGTCAATAATGGATGAAGACAGCATGGTAGCAATAAAAAGACGTCTGAATGGAAAAGCAGTAGGTTGTGATAGAATACCAGCTGATTTAAAGCATAGGGGCTGAAGGCTCGAAAGGCCTCTCAGAGTTAAAGAAGAACATGTCTGAGACAGCAGACTTGCCAGAGGATTTTACAACTTCAATGTGTATCCAAATCTCAGAAAAGAACAACACTATGGACTGTAACAACTACAGAACAAGCAGCCTAGTATCTCAGATACTTTTGCAAGTTGTTCAGAACCGAGTACAAGGAAAGACTGATCAGGAAATAAGCAAACAACAAGATGATTTCGAATGTGGAAAAGGCACCATAAACGCCACTGTGAAACTTTGATGCGCATATTAGGAAGATCAGTTGAAAAGACAAAAACAATATACTTGTGTTTCATTGACTTCCAAAAAGCATTTGACAGAAGCTACCACTACAAACTGCTCAATATATTCAGATCTGTAGGGACTGATGGATACGAATGCCGAGTAATAAAACAATTATACTGGAATCAGAAGACAATTATAATGGGAGATGAAAATGAAAGTCTAATAGAGATCTAGAGAGGAGTGAGATAAGGCAGTATGATGTCACTGACTTTATTTGACATTTATAGTGAGTATTTGATTAAATTAATTGAGGAAACAGAGGAAGGTATTAAGATGAATGGAAAATGAGAGAATAACATTCATTATGCAGATGACACAGTGCTGTTGGGTGATTCAGAAGAAGGTGGAGATTATATATAAATATGGCAAAGAATATGGTCTAGAGTTGAATGTGGACAGGACAAAAACTATGGTGGCATGCAAGGATCCTTGGAAAACATACAAGATTTCAGTGAACGACACAACCATAAAACAAGAGGGAAATTATTGCTAGTTAGGAAGCACCACAACAGAAGATGGAAGACTGGATACTGAAGTCAGCACCAGAATAGCAAGAGCGCAAGAGATATTCTGGAAGAAGAAACCTCTGATGAGAAGGGACATAAATCTGAAGACTAAATTCTAACTCTTGCAAACGTACACTTGGTCTGTGTTAAGTTACAGCTGGAAACATGGACATTCCAACAATCGATAATAAAGAAACTACAATCCTTCAAATGATGGTGTTACAAGAGAATTCTGAAAATATCATGGATAGACCACGTAACCAACAACAAAGCACTGGAGATGACTGGAACTAAGCAAATGTTAATTGGACGGCTTATGAAAAGAAAGGTTCAATTTGCAGGGGACGTTTTAAGAGGTTCCACGAGAGATGCATGTTTACAGGCACCGGAAGGGAAAGTCGATGGCAGAAGAACACAAAGCAGAAAAAGAAGATCTGGGATGAACGAAGGGTGGATCAAAAGGACTACTCATCCCCAAAGAGGTTAGCAGACGTCCATACACAATGGGATACCTTGGTTGCAAACCTCCAGTGATGGATATGCCATATAAGATGAAGACAAATGTGTGTCATGCTGACTTTGCACCAGGTGCATACAATCATGGTAGTATCATGAGGCAAAATGAGAATGAAGACAAAATTGAGCTGCCTGTTACTGAGGGCTGGTTTCTCCAATGAAGTTGAAACTTTGTTGCTCCCAAAAGCAAGTGCCACTTGTGAACTGAATCTGTAGCGCAGGGACTTTGCCCTCCTTTGTCTGGTTCTTTTGCACGGTCCCTGAATGTGAACGTAGCAATGAGTGTGGGGCAGAACTCAGGGAGAAAGATGATGTTTGTGAAGGGACGAAGAATAAGCAGGTTTAACAAAGGTGGGATCTGAACCCACATATCAAGAGCACAATATATAACCACCTCATTGCCTTAATCACTCAGCCACACCACCTGAGGAGGAGATGAGCATTTATCTCCTTCTAAAATCTTGATTTACCTATTACCAAGGGTGGGCTTTCTAACACACAATTTCTGGGCTATTATACATGAGTGACTAAGAAAAAGGATCACACCCCAGAAACAGACCCTGTGGGGGCAGAGCTGGGTTTGCTCTTCGGATTCTGCATCTCATAAAAATGGATATGCTCCAGTTCAACCACAGCTATTGGACCGGAAACAAGAATTAATTCGGAGAAACCCCCTGGCCTGCACCATGCTGGAGGTCAGATGAGACAAGCATAATTGTCCCTTCTGGACTTGCAGTCTAGGAACTGGTCTGTGGTTTTAAACTGAGGGCAGAGAGGAGATACAAGCCTGCGTCTCCAGCACCAGGGATTATTTCTAAAGAATATGGACTGGATTCTGTTCACACTTAAACCAATCCAGAACAACTTCATCTTGGTCAGGTATGACTCTAGATTGACTCCAGGGAAGCTGAGATCAGAATCCAGCCCTGACCCCACTGCAGTCAGGGGCTGGCTCAGGATTGACCCTGGGTGATGTTCCCTCGAGCTTTGCCCAAGGCACCAGTGAGCGTTTCAGACTGGCAGACGCGCAGCATGAACTGGGAGCAGGGAAGGGGTGGTAATTGTCTCCTGGGGGTGGGGACAGCGCCTTCCAACGGATCCCAGAGGTGCTAGGATATTTCAAAGCTTTGGAGACGCGGCCGCCCCTACAAAGCAATTAAATCCTTCTCCAGCCGAGAGCTCTGTCTTCTCGCAAGGGGCTGGGTGTTGTAAGAGGCAGAGATGTCCAGAGCCCCTGCTCCATCCAGCCTCGGTGAAGCACTCCAGTGACGTCTGTGCCAGGAATGGGATGGTCTTCTCAGACACCGACACACATCTGTGCACACCTGGACCCAGTGTGACTTCCCTTTGCACAGATCCGGAGCTGAAGGTAAAGACTGTACCTCTTCCCCAATGGCCGATAGCCCTGCTGGGGTGAATCAGTATCAGGCCCAGGTGGTGGCATGCTGGGCCCCTAATCCAAAGCCCAGGAAGTCTGCAATGGGTTTGGGATCGGGCCCACCACATTCAGACAAGTGCCTGGTTTGCGAGGACGGGCCCACCACAGACAGCCACCTCAGCACACAGAGTGTAGGTGGATGTGACGGTCCGCACCCCTGTATTTCCCCCTTTTAGGATTTCTAAATCTCAACCCGTATACTTCAGGAGTAATTTGAAACCTTTATAAAACAGCTTTCTTAAATTCAGAATATTTCAAAGCTTCCTGAACTGGCATTTCAGTAAATGCATGTAAAACTTTACCAGACAGTTTTGCAGTCGGGGTGGGGACTTCCTGGTCAGAGCCCCGGCACCTCTGGGCTTTGCCGCATCAGTTATGAAAGTAAAAAAATTGCTTGAGCCCCGGCACCTCTTTCATCACAAATGAAGCACCGGGTATGTCCACACTGCACATGCAGCCCAGCTCTGTGACAGTTGCTGGACCCAGGTCTCACAGCCATGCTAGCACGCCCACTCTGCGCCACACAGCCCTTCTGCCTCAGGGCTGCGACTTGAGCTGCGTCCACATTGCAAAATGCTGTGCTGAGTCAGACTGGTTTGTGTGTGGACAGAAGTGGGCCTTGGTCTCAAACTTGAGTCAGAGTCCGGGTTGGGTGTGCGGTGTAGACACACCCTGCTCAGCTGGCAGGCTAGATGGCCCAGTGGTTAGATTTCTAGCATGCTGGAGTCTAGGTTTTAATCCCCTGCTTTGCCACGGGCTTTCCGAGTGCCCTTGAGCCAATCACCCAGGGTATGTCTATTCTGCCGGGGCGAGGAATGATTGCAGGATGGGCGGATCTACCCAATCTAGTTAGCTCAGGTATATCTCCGTGCGCTGTAATCACACCTCCAAATTGCAGCCTCAACCTACCCTCTCTGTGCCTCAGAGTACATCTACATTGCAAAAAAAAAATAACCCCACAACAGCAAGTCTCAGAGCCTTGGGCTATGGAATCAGGCTTGCCCTGCAGGGTTGAAAACACTGTGGGGCAGTGAAGATATTCCCACCAGAGCTCCCGGACCAACCCTCTCGCTTGGTCTCAGAGCCAGAGCTCCAGAGCAAGCAGAAATATCTACACTGCTGTTTTGGACCCACGAGCCTGAAACTATAGCTCTGGGCTCTGAGACTTTCTGCAATGTTTTTTTGCGTGTAGATGCACCCCTGTTCCCTGTCTGTAATAGGGGGGTAATGGCCCTGCATGACAAGGTGTTGTAAGGATCGGGGGGTGCTTAGGTGGGGCTGTAGATAGAGTCTGATCTCGGGTCTCCCAGCTAAACTATGCATGGACTGGGATTTTCAAGTCATGGGAAATTCCACAAATTTGAAATTTGTTTCTGGAACAAAACATCAAATTTTGAAATTTCCCACAAAATGAAATTTTCAACAACAAAAAAATTGGGTCTCAATCCAAAAGTTTTGTTGCTCTAAAATTAAAAAGCTTCATTTCTATTAAAGCGAAATGTTTTGTTTCCCTGTTCTGTTAATCCCTCTGAAGCACCTGGCAATGGCCACTGTTGGAAGACAGGATACTGGGCTAGATGGACCATGGTCTGACTCAGTGTGGTCATTCCTGTGTTATGTTCTTGTCACAATTTGGTGAGTCTTTGCATTCCCATTTGTGGAGGGGATATCCACACCTTCCGTGTGTTGTCTGAGCGTGGTTATGTGCAGTCCACTGCCCACGGGGAAGGTGGCTCATTTTGGATCAGACTGGCTGGGCAATAATCTCATGGTGAAATGTCGTTGTGACATTGTAAGGTTGTGAATTCCCCTGTAGGATGTGATGCAGGAGCAGCGGAAGCTTCCTAAAAGTGGGGGGGCCACCGGCACCTGAACTGTGGCCCCGCCCCCTGCACCACCCCTTCCCCTGAGGTCCCACCCCTGTGCCACCCTTTCACCCCCAAGCCTCCGCCCTGCCCCTTCCCCCGAGACTCTGCCCCCGTGCCACCCTTTCCCCCCAAGGCTCTGTCCTCGAACCGCTTCTTCCCCCCAGACCCCACCCCCCGATTGCTCTTCTCTGCCCCCTCCCACACTCGCTCGCCCCTACGGCCAGTAAAAAAGGGTGGGCATGGCCCCCTGATACCCCCTGTTTCAGTGCCCCTGATGTGATGCCTCCAAAGCCAGCCAGCCCTGCCTATGCTGAAGCCATTCAACAGACCTGGCCCAAGCAATGGAAGATGGGATCAGCTCAGCTGCATGCGAGCAGGGCCCTCGAGAGGCCAGGGCAGGAGGCGGCAGGGAACGAACGATTTGCNTGATACCCCCTGTTCCAGTGCCCCTGATGTGATGCCTCCAAAGCCAGCCAGCCCTGCCTATGCTGAAGCCATTCAACAGACCTGGCCCAAGCAATGGAAGATGGGATCAGCTCAGCTGCATGCGAGCAGGGCCCTCGAGAGGCCAGGGCAGGAGGCGGCAGGGAACGAACGATTTGCATTTTAGCAAACACAAGCAGGGGGACGAGCTGGGAGCCTCCGTCTCCACCAGGTGCTGCAAAAAGCAACAGAGAGTCCTGTGGCACCTTTAAGACTAACAGATGTATTGGAGCATAAGCTTTCGTGGGTGAATACCCACTTCGTCAGACGCATGTAATGGAAATTTCCAGAGGCAGGTATAAATATGCAGGCAAGAATCAGTCTGGAGATAACGAGGTTAGTTCAATCAGGGAGGGTGAGGCTGGGCAGCCTGAAGCTGGATCCGCGGCTATGGGGCTGGGAGGGCACCGGGCAGAGCCCCCAGGACCTCTCCCCCCGTCACCGGAGAAGGAGCCACCGCAGGGCTGCCCAGGCCACTGGGGGTCCTGCCCTTGGAGGTCGGCACCACCCTGCTGGAGGGGTGGGGTGGGGGTGAGAAAAGGGGCGTGGCCTGTGGCAGGTAATATGGGGAGGGGTGGGGCTCGGAGGGGAGGGGCCTGTGGCAGGTGATAGGGGGAAGGGGCGGGGCTCTGTGGGGCCTGTGGCAGACTTTGAGGGTGGGGCGGAGCTTGTGGCGGGCTACGGGGAGAAGGGGCGGAGCTTTGATGGGCGGGGCTTGTCTCGAGCAGGGGTGGGGGCGGGGCATGGGTCGGAATCCGATTGGCCGCCGGGGCCCGCGCTCTCGCGAGGTTGTCGCGGGCAGGTGGGGCTCGCGCATCTTCCAGCTCTCGCGAGAACACGGCGAGAGGCCCGGCTGCGCCTGCGCCAGACCTGGGACCGCAGCGTCTGTGGAGTGATGGGAGCGGGGAGGTGAGACCGGAAACGGCCCCGGGGACACCTCCCCCCGCGCCGCGTCACCGGCTCCCGCTCTGGGGACCCCCCCGGTACCCTCCGCGTCACAGCTACGTCACGGGACCCCCGGGGACTCCCTCGCCGCGTCACCGACACCCCCCCCGGGGACCCTCCCGGAGATACCCCGCGTCACCGCCCCCGTCACGACCCCTCCCAACTCCCCCTCCCCGCACGGGGGTTCCCTGCCCCCCCCGGCTCAGCCTCCTTCCCAGGCTGCCCCCCCCGGCTCGTTGTGCCCCCCCCCCGGATCCCCGCCCTGGGATCAGCCCCCCCGGCACCTGGTTCCTGCCCCCCCCCGCCGGCCTCCCCCTCCGCAGCTGGTGCGCAGAGTCCAGAGGTTCAAAGCTGGGGAGCCACAAACAGGGGATGGGGGTGGAAACCCCCCCCCCCGTATTGCTGGGTCCTGGTTATGGGGGGGGGGTCACATATGGGGAAGTTGTGTTGTTGTGTGTTGGAAATGTTCACAGGGGAGGGGCAGGTGTCCTGGCTATGGTGGTGGTGAGGGGAGGGTGTCCAGGTTATGGGAGGGTGATGGGTTAGGTATTGATGCGGGCAGGAGAGTGGCCTGGCTATAGGGGTGAGGTGGATAAGACTGAGAGCCACTGGCTGGGGTGTAGCTCGTGGGGCGGGGGGTGATTCTCAGGGCCTCCCCATCTCTGTCTCTCTCCCCACAGATGCCCCGTCACTGCTCTGCTACCGGCTGCTGCACCCGGGACACCCGCGAAACCCGCAATCGAGGCATCTCCTTCCATCGGTAAGAGCTACCCTGGCCCTGCTCCCTCCCCACAGCCTCCCCCTACAACCTGCCCTTCCCTCCTCCCCTCCCTGAGGGGAAGGTGCAAGGGGACATCCAGGTACCCTGAACAGCAGTACGTTTAACGCCAACAGAAAGGAAACACTTTCCCACCACAGCCTGCGTAACTTCCTGCCACGAGGACTCACTCATTATCATCAAAGCTTGTTGCTCCAAAACCACAGCTGAGACCTGGTGTCATCAAGGAATCACTGAGGAGTTAGGACCAATTTTCCCTTCTAGGCAGGTTATTCCAGAACTGTCCACTAGGGAGTGTCTTGCCTCTTCCTCTAAAGCAGCTGGGTCCTGTCGGAGACAGGATATTAGACTAGAGAGGCCTTTGGTCTGATCCAATCTGGTTGGTCGTACGTCCAAGCTCCAGTGGATCATTTGGAGGTGGTGTTGCTTTTTTTCCTCCGTACCTAGAGGACATTAGCATCTCTGGGTTGAAAACTCCTGCGGGGAGGTTGTTCTTGGATCTGCCTTTGCCCCTCCTTGTGGCGGTTGAACCCCTGCCCCGGCCCATGCCTCTCCCGGGAGCTGAACGGTGCCATCTCTGTCCTTGCAGGCTGCCCAAGAAGGACAACCCGCGGCGCAGCGTGTGGCTGGAGAACTGTCAGCGCAAGGACCCGAGCGGCCAGGGCCCCTGGAATCCAGCCTCTGACTACATCTACTTCTGCTCCAAGCACTTCGAGAAGAGCTGCTTCGAGATGGTGGGGATCAGGTGGGTGCAGGAGGCTGAGCCGACACCCAGGGACGCCCAGCTCTGTGCCCCGAAGCTGAGTGGTGCTAGCGAGGCTGAGCCTAGCTAGCTTGGGAGATGAGCTTTTCCGCCAGGTCTCCATAACTGTGCCAGCAGCTGCCCCTGGCACATCAGTGTGGGTGGGGGTGTGGAGAAGAACAGCGCCACCAGTCACATAGATGCCTGGTTCAGGTCCTCTCCCCTCTGGGAGTATGGGTTGAACCATGTGGAGTCCTGCCCTGAACCCTCTTCATCTGCCCTCTGGAAGGATGGACTGGTCCATGCGGTTCCCCTAATCCTGACATACCTCCTCCTACTCCTGGGAAGATGGACTGGTCTGTACAGTTCCCCCTAGACCAAACATACCCCTCCAGAAGAAGGGCTGGTCCATACAATTCCCCCTAGTCCTGGCATGTCCCCCCAAAGATGGACTGGTCCATATGGTTCCCTCTAGTCCATATGGTTCCCTCTAGTCCAGACGTCCCCCCTAGTGAAGATAGACTGGTCTGTACAGTTCCCCCTAAGTCAGATGCACTCACCCTCCCCTACCTGTGGGGATGGACTGGGCCATACGGTTCCCCCACCTTCCAGTCCAGACTCAGCCCTCTATCCAGAAAGGTGAACTGGTGTGTATGGTCCCACTAGTCCAGATGCACTTACACTCCCCGTGAGGATGGACTGATCTGAATGGTTTTCCCCTAGTCTAGACACCCCCCTCGTCCCACGAAGGTGAGCTGGTCTATTTTGCCTCCTCCCTCCCCTCCCCCCCACCCCCCACCCCCAATATGCAGATACATCCCATCTCCCTCTCCCTGTGAGGATTATTGACGGACAGTGTGTCTCCTGAGGCTTAGAGTTTTCTTAAGGCCTGTTCGTCACAGTTCCTTGGCCCCATTTTGCAATGAATTCTGTTGAAACACGATGCAAGGTCTTGCTAGCGAGCGAAAGAATGCAGGGTGTGGGGGGTTTACGTTAATTTTTTTGAGAACATAAAAGTAGTGGGGGTTTATTGTAAGGTAGGTTAAACATACCCACAACCACTTACCCGCGTAAGTAAAGTCATCCCGCAGGTGCGTAATAGGACAAAGAGCTCATCTGCACCAGGAAGTTAACCGGGGGAGGTGTGAATGTAAAGCCCTGTAACTATTCTACAATAACTATACGCAAGTCATGGGGCTCAAGGCAGGGGAGAATGGATGAAATGCTGTGGCTGGTGCTAGATGGGAGGTCAGAGTAGATGATCTTCTGGCCTTAAAAATCTATGAATGTGGAACCCCAAGGGCTGGCTGTGTGGATCCAATCGTGGGATCCAATCGGGGCCTTAAGCGCCTGAATAAAACATGGTGTGGTTCAGAGACTAAGGGATTTGTGAGAGAGAGGGTAAAAATATCAGACTGCTGCTTATTTCGAAGCCTATGTGCAGGTGACCACAAATTAAGCCCTGGTCTGCACTTACTAGCTCCATGGCTCAGGGGTGTGACACCTTTGGGTGCCGTAGTTAAGCCGCCCTAAGCCCCGGTGCGGACATGGCTAGGTGGACAGAAGAATTCTCTCGGGGAGGTGGATTACCTGCATCATCAACACAGGAAGCGTCTACGCTGCGGTGCTACGGCATTACAGCTGCCGCTGCGCCACCCATAGTGTAGACCCGGCCTAAGACAGACCGACTGATCAACTGAAAACCGTATGCACCAAAGTCAGGGCCTCATCCTGGCCTAGTGGTTCCTACGGGGCAAAGAGCCATTTAAAAATATTCCCAGGCCAGCAAAGAGTCACCCAGCTAAGCTAGTGGAACAGCGTTCCCATCCAAGAGTCCCCGTGCTGGGAGAGCTTCCTCCCAGGGCGATGGGGTTCTCCCCAAGCCAGCTGGGCCGGGGGCAGCTCGTGCCTGCCGATGTCTCTCCGCAGCGGCTACCACCGGCTCAAGGAGGGGGCCGTCCCCACCGTCTTCGAGTCCTTCTCCAAAGCGCGCCGGGCGGCGAAGGTGAGGGCTCCCCGGCAGAAGGGTGATGACCCCAAGGCTGCCAGGGCCTGGAGGAGGTGGAGGTGAGTGCCCGCCCTGTAGATGGTCTGCTGGGCTGGGTCGTGGGGTGAGGGGCTGGGATGTGCCAAGGCAGAGCACATGGAGCAGGGGGCTGTGCAGGCCGGGTTGCGGATCAGAAGGGCCCGGTCTGCCCCCATGAGACTGATGGGGGCCCAGCCGTGGCAGGGGCAATGGGTCAGGGTGAGGAGCTGGAACTGGCTCTGCTGGGCTGTGTGGGGCAGCCGTGGATGTTATCTCCTGGGCTAGATTGAGGGGGCGGGGTCAGGAGCTGGGGGTGGAAAGAGCTGGGGCTGTCCCTGTATGTTGACCCCAGGCTAGGTTGGGGTTGGGCTATCTTGGGGGCGGGGTCAGGGTGTAGGTGGGAGGGGCTGGGGCTGCCCAAGGTTTGGATTGAGGGGTCAGGGGCCGAGGGGGGTTGGGATGGTCTATTGCTCTGGGGCCCTGCTGTGCCTGCCCCCTACAGTGCATTGTGGGATGGGTTCTGTCCCCTCAGACGAGATCCAGGCCGAGGGGAGCAGGACACCCCAGCCAATGCGGAGATCTCGTGCTTCCCGGAGGAGGAGGAGTCCGAGCTGGCCACACCCGCGGCCGCCCCCACCACTGAGCACCGCAGCCTGCCCGGGCCCCTCCCCCAGGGAGCGGAGCTAGAGGATCAGCACGACGTCATCCTGGCCAGCCTGTCGGACATCCTCCTGGAGTACCCGGCCGTGGCCACGGGGCAGGAGGCAGCCACAGCCACGCCGGCGCTCCCGGAGACAGACGCCCCCACGCTCCCAGAGACAGACGCCCCCTCAGAGGCCCCCACGTCGCCCGCCCCGGAGCCGCCCCGCCCCGTCTCCCCGTCTTTCTACATGCTGCGCCTGCCGCCCCCAGCCGGCGCCTACATCCAGAGCGAGCACAGCTACCAGGTGGGCAGCGCCCTGCTGTGGAAGCGGCGCGCGGAGGCAGCCCTGGAGGCCCTGGACCGGGTCCAGCGGCAGCTGCAGGCCTGCAAGCGGCGAGAACAGCGGCTGCGGCTGCGCATCTGCGAGCTGCAGCGGGAGCGGCGGGCGGCCCCGGATATGCGGCGCCAGCTCAAGGAGCACCTCCAGGTCTTCGAGCTGCAGCTGCTGCGCGAGCTGGAGTGAGCCCCGGGCCTGCGTGCAGGGGGTGTCTGTGTAGGGCGGGGGGGCTTCGCCCCACCCCAGAGGGACTGCATGGGACTCGGGCCTCTGCGACTCAGCCACGGGCTGAGCTCACTCCCTGCCCACCAAAGGTGGCAGGCCAGGGCTGGAGACGCAAATCTGGTGACAGCACTTCTCTGCCCCTCCACTCCCACCCCGACCATTGCCTCTGTGCCAGGGAGGCGGATTGATGGGGGTTGTAAATAAAGGTCTTGTTTTATATGGGGGTGATGGTCCCGGAGTGTGCACAGCCTGCGGTGCGAGTGTGGCTGGGGAGGCAGCTGCAGGGTAACCCCAGGGTAGGCAGTGCCCCTGGTGTGTGTGTGCCCATTGCCCCCGGGGGAGCTGCGGGGTCGGCGCCAGGGCGGGCAGTGCTCCCGGTGGGCGTGTGCCCATTGCCCCCAGGGGGGCTGCGGGGGCGGCCCCAGGGCGGGCAGTGCCCCTGGTGTGCGTCTGCCCATTGCCCCTGGGGGAGCTGCGGGGTCGGCGCCAGGGCGGGCAGTGCTCCCGGTGTGCGTGTGCCCATTGCCCCCGGGGGAGCTGCAGAGTAACCCCAGGGCGGGCACTGCCCCTGGTGTGCGTCTGCCCATTGCCCCTGGGGGAGCTGCGGGGTTGGCGCCAGGGCAGGCAGTGCCCCTGGTGTGCGTGTGCCCATTGCCCCCAGGGGAGCTGCGGGGTCGGCCCCAGGGCGGGCAGTGCCCCTGGTGTGCGTGTTCCCTGTGTGGGGGGAGGGATGGCCTGCTAAACCCAGGGTTGTGAGTTCAATGCTTGAGGGGGCCATTTAGGGATCTGGGGCAAAAAAAAAAAAAAATCTGTCAGGGATAGTACTTGGTCCTGCTAGTGAAGGCAGGGGACTGGACTCAATGATCTTTCAAGGTCCCTTCCAGTTCTAGGAGATAGGTATATCGCCATATGTTGTTATGGCCATGAGCACCTCAGCTCCATGCCTACGATTTTCCCCCTGTGCCTCCTCCAGGGTCAGTTTGAAGCGGAGACTCCCCGCCCCCGAGTTTCCCCGTTTCTGAGCAGGACTTCCTGCCGTGGAGCCCTGCATCGTCGCTGGCAAGGAGCTGTGGGCAGGCCCCTGCTGGCTGGGTGCTCTGAGTGGCCCTGTGTCCAGTCCCCCTGGACTTTGGGGTTCCCTTAGTGTCACCGGACCAGACTCCCAGCTTGCCCAGGCTCTGCTACTCGACCCCCCTTCCCCCGTGCTGGCTGCCAGGGGCCTGCTGCATTGACTGAGTGTTGACATGGGGGGGGGGAGGGGTGATGCCACCTGTGTGATGGTCCCCTGCCCTCTGACAGGCCAAGCACCAGAACTGCTGTGAATGCCCAGCTGAGCTCCTACTTGGGAGACAAAACGAGGGGCATGAAACGGGCCACATGGCAGCGCGGGGGAGCAAGAGATGGAGTACGGGGGGGCTTGATCCTCAGCTGGTGTCAATCCCCCTAGCGAGCAGAGCAGTGCTGGGTTACACCAGCGGCGGATCTGGCCCCACGGGATCGGGGCCGGTTGACACCAGCTGTCCCTGATTTTCAGTAATCCTGGGGGGTGGCGTTTTACATGTAATTACGAACTGACGAGTTCAGGCCTAAACGTGTTCTCTGTGTGTCTATAAAACGTGCCCCCTCACCACCCCTGGGGTCCAGCGAGCGCAGCAAATAGCGCCATGATCGTGGTGGCCTTCTCTGTGGCACGGGGGTGGCCTGCACCGGGGGGTGAGGGGTGAGCCATGGCCATTTTGAATGGGGTGGGGGGGCCCTGCTGGATTCCCCGCCCGAGCCACTGGCTCCCTGGTACGCTGTAACTGCCCCGGATGGACCCAGCTGGACAGCATCACCCGGAGTGCCCCAGCGTGAGCGACGACCAGGAGGAACGTACCTGGACAGAGGTCCAGGCCTGGGACTGGCCTAGGTAATTAAGCTCCCTAGTAGGTACTATAGGGAGGCATCTTTCCTAGGGCTGAACCCCCCTTTCCTGTTTGGGGTGTGGGTCGGGCACAACCAGGGAGAGTCCAGACACCCCCCTCCCCAGGCCATGGATGGGAGGGAGAGGTCCTGGTTTCTCGGGGGGTGGGAGAGAGATCCAAGCAGCCTCCTAGTTCCTCCCAAAACATCCCTCAATGTCTCAGAGCAAGGTTGGCATCTTCACCTGGGGATCCGGCCCCATTGGCCCCAGCAGGAGTCAATGGAGCAGACCCCCAGCAGAGGGTCAATCGGCCGAAGCTCCTTTTAGGTCACCATCACTCGGCAGCCCAGGCTGATGAGCTGGACAGGGCGGGGGCAGTCGGACCCAGAGTGATGTCAGTAGAGCAACCGAGAACCCAGAGCCACCCCAGGACCTTGCCCTCGCTGGATGAGCAGGAGCCTTACATGGAGCTGCACAGACGCCGTGTGAGGGATGGTCTCTGCCCCAGTTGACATGCACCAGGCAGAGGCGTGGGACGGGAGCATCAGCATCCCCGTTCTACAGAGGAGAAAGCGAGGCACGGAGAGATCAAGGAGCTGGGCCGGCACTCAAACCCAGCTTTCAGCACCACTTTCTGCCAGCTGAGACACCCAGCTCGCGTTTCCCAGCATCCAAGAGTTCCCACAGAGCCGAGCTGGGAATCAGGGATGGCGAGCTCGAAGCCTCGGGCTCCTCCCATGAAGGCTCGGTCAGACAACTGTCCCTCATTTCAAGGTCCCAAAGTCACATCCACGTGACACCATGTCACTGATTGTTGGGAACTCTTTTGATCTGGAACCGAGGGGTCCTGGCCCTGGGGGTTATCTACACCGAAGGGGGCACATCTGTGATGGATCTCAGCGTGCCCAGCACTGTGACCCAACTCTAGCAAACGGGGATAGCTCATGGTAGCTGAGTTTCATCTCCTCAACCCCACCAGCCCTTCCACCACCCAAGGACTCTTCTCTGGGCAGTGCCCGCCCTGACTTCACCTTGCATGATAACAGGAGCACCCCACTCCCTGAGTCCCTTTGCCCTCTGATATCCAGCCCCTGGCACAGGCTACTCATAGAAATTCCAGATCCTCTGCCCCCAGGCCTGCCCCAGTTTTGCCTTCAGCCTCCGCTCCTGTAAACCACACAGCACTGACAATGCGACAGAGGCGGGTTTATTTAGGAAGAAGTAAAGATTTAGCTAGGAAGCGGTGGAAACAAACAGCTACGCCACACAGCAAAATCACAGGGCGCAAAGGGTCTGATAGCTCCTTTCCTTTCCTTGCTAATAAAGTAAGTTTCCCCCACCCCACCCCCCACGCAAATAAAAGTTCAGTCTGTTGCAGAGCTGCCTGGGGATTTCCTCTGTGAATGCATCCAGAGTGCATTTCCCTCTGTGTTATGCTGAAAACAGCCTTTTGATCCTATTCGCCAGCAGAGCAAACCTCTGCCTCGTGGCAATGTTCCTTTTTTTTAACCTTCCGGTGGTTTCATTCGATAGTTTGCACTGACCTCCAGTGATTTCCTGTTCAAAATCTTAGTATTGTGCAAGGCTAGACGACTAAGTCTTGCATTGCATCACTGGCTAAGGAGGGGGAGGGTGACAAATCCCCTGGCCAAATGGGCCGTCGCCAAGACATTATCCCCCTGGGGTCTAATTTCTACTCCAAGTCCATAAAGTTTACGGTCAAGATCAAAACATTATCCCTTAAATGTCACCTGTACATGCATCTCCCAATGATTTTGAATCTTGACAAATTACGAGCGTTCTGTAGGTACTTTTCTCATTACTCTTTCTAGATAAATAGCCTTAAGATGCGTTTGGTACAGTGAGTTTGTCAGGTCTCAGGTGAGAGCTGTTTGCAAAGAAGAGGACCTTTCGCCAATGGCTCGCGGCATTTCAGTGTCGCACTAGGGCTGGGAGGAAGCTTTCCATCAAGTGCTTTTTTTAGACAGAAAATTGTTGGGGTTTTTTCCTCTCTGAAACATTTTTTTTTTTCCACCAAAAGAGCCTGTTGGTGAAATATCATTTTTTTCAGCAAAAACATGACTGCTTGGAAAATGGAATATTTCGATTCAGAAATGCTGCAGTGATGGCTTATGGGAATTGTAGTTTGGTTGTCTCATGTCCCCATTCTCCTCTATAGACTGGGCTCTCCATTTGGGCTACATCTCCCACAATGAACTACAGCGTAGCATTCCCATGATGCACCACCTCTGTCTCCAAGAGGAGAGACCACAGTGCCTCATGGGAGATGTAGTCTGACCAGAGAGCCCAACCTATAGAGGAGAATGGACACATGAGGCAACATGACGGCATTTCAGAATTGAAATATTTAGGAGTTTTAGCCAAAATTTTTCATCAGTTGGTGAAAATTTTTTCACCATTTGGCTGAAAGTTTCCAGTATTAAAATTTTCACCAAGCAAAATTGAAATTTTCTGTGGAAAAGTCAGAGAAAACAAAAAAAATCCACTTTCAGGGTAACTTTCTGAGGACAAATTTAGCTGAAAACAAAACACTTTGGTTTCATCAATATTTTCTGTGGAAAATGTAACCAAAATTGAAAATTTTTCACATCCAACACTATTGTCTCTGGAAAATTAAGAGGAAAATGAAAATTTTCTGTTCCATTGATGTTTTCTGTGGAAAGTTTAGATAGGAACAAACATTTTCTCTTTCACTGAAATTTTCTGTGGAAAGTGTAGATGAAAAGGAATATTTATGGTTCCATCTATGTGTTCTGTGGAAAATTTGGGGAAAAAAAGACAAATTTTCTCTCTTGCCAACATGTTCTATGGAAACTTCAGACGAAAAATTTAAAAATTCAGTTCTGTTGACATTTTCTATGGAAAATTTAGGCAAAAAGAAAATTCTAATAGTTTTTTTCCCCCTGCTGTGGAAAATTAAGACAAAAATGTTCTGTGGAAACCCCCTTGTTTCCCAACCAGCTCTCACCCCACAACATGTCCCAATGCCTCCTCTTTTTAGGTCCACATTCGGGTAGCGTGGCCTATTGGCCAGACGTAGGACTTCTTGGCCAATCCGGCCCTGTGCATCAGCTTGGCCACGGCCCCCTTGACCTTCTTGTTCCTCAGCGTGTAGATGAGCGGGTTGAGGGCTGGTGTGACCACGATATAGAAAACAGCGATGTGCTTGTCCCGGTCGGGGGTGGCGCCGGAGCGGGGCCTCATGTACATGGAGATGACAGTGCCATAGAAGATGGCCACCACGGCCAGGTGGGAGGCGCAGGTGGAGAACGCTTTGCGTCGCCCGGCGGCTGCTTGCCCCCACAGCACGGAGGCCAGGATGAGGCTGTAGGAGGCCAGGATGACAGCCAGCGGGAGCAGCAGGATGAGCACGGCCACCCCGAAGACCACGGCCTCAGTGAGGCGCGTGTCGGCGCAGGCCAGCTCCAGCACCACCGGCAGCTCGCAGAAGAAGTGGTTGACCCGGTTGGGCCCGCAGAGGAGGAACCCAGCGGCCCAGGAGGACAAGGCCAGTGCCCAGCACACGGCAATGAAGCGGTCGTAGGCCATGGCGGCCAGCAGGATGGCCTCGGTGCTGCCGAGCGAGAGAGCGAGGTACATCTGGGCAGCGCAGCGAGCGAAGGGGATGGATTTGCTGCGGGTCAGGAGGTGGGCCAGAGCCTGGGGGACGGTGCAGCTGGTGTAGCAGATCTCCAGGAAGGAGAGGTGGCTGAGGAAAAAGTACATGGGGGTGTGGAGGCGCGAGTCAGCCCGCACCAGGCCCATGATCAGCAGGTTGCCCGCCAGGGTGGCCAGGTAGGTGGCCAGGATGGCCGCGAAGAGGAGGCGCTGCGTCCGCGGCCAGCCGGAGAGACCCACCAGGATGAACTCGGAGACCGAGGTGCGGTTCTCACTCCCCATCGCCTCCATTCGCCTGCAGGGAGAGAGAGCGGGGGGATAACATAGGCCGGGTTGTGAGGCAGACTCAACAGGGACTGGGCTACACCGGGGTCAATCCAGAGTCACACCTGACTGCACGGAGGGCAGGGCTGGATTCTGATCTCAGCCCCCTGGGGTCAATCTGAATTTCAGGGGCGACTCCAGATTGACCCCAGGGGGACTGAGATCAGAATCCAGCCCTGCACCCATTGCAGTCAGGGGTGACTCCGAGCAGGGATCTGTACCTGGGGTGCCCCCCTCCCAGGAGAATGCCCTACTCACTGGGCTATTAGCAAGTCTCTCTCTCTCCCCACCCTCCTTCCTTATCCTGCACTTGCGAAATATGTTTGTCAAATCTTTTGAAACTTCCTGGTCATTAAAGATCCCCTGAAACATCCTGTCCCCCATCCCCACTCCCACACACAGCCCAGATTCCTGGCCAAGCCCTCTGCACTCTCAGTTGGTTTCTCCATCACTTCCTGTCCCAAACTCTTGCAGTAGTATTGCTTTATGCTGTTAAAGAGCCCCTGTGCTCCACCCCAGAGGTGGCCGCAGCTCAGCACCAGCTGAGGTGTCCCTGTATAACCAGCCCCTGTGCCCCACCCCAGATCCCACCTCCCCTGCCCGCCCAGAGCAATTTGCTGGGCACGGAGCCCTGCGCGGAAGCTGAGGACGGGATGTTCGGAAGCCTTCAACGATTGGACAAGACACCATACAGCCTCGTCTGTAATACTGTGTCCAACTCCCCCACGTTCGAGAAGGAGGATTCCAACCGGACAGGAGCTGGGATGAGCAGGGGACGGCGCCCTGATCTCCCGAGAAGGAACTGGCAGAACAGGGCCTGTTTAGGCTGGAACGCGGGCTGAGAGGGGTGCCAATTGTTCTATCAATCCAGCCGCGAGGTGAACGCCCAGAGGGGGACAAGCTACTGAAGCGGATTTTTTCATACGGCTAAACGTCAATGCAGACATCCAGGAACAAAGAAACGAGGCTGTATTGTACGCACAGGGTGGGGGGCTCTCTCCTGGGGCATGGCGCGTAATCAGCTGAACACAAGCTCCCAGTATGGCCAGAGGAGCCAATGCAATCCTGGGGTGCGCAAAGAGCAATCTCAAGTAGGCGCGGAGAGGTTATTTTACCCCTGGATCTGGCCCTGGGGTGACCACTGCTGGGATGCGGGGTCCAGTTCTGGTGCCCACCATTCAAGAAGGATGCTGATAAATCAGAGAGGGGTCAGAGAAGAGCCAGGAGAATGATTCAAGGATTAGAAAACCTGCCTGAGAGTAATAAACTCCAGGAACTCAAAGAGAAGGTCCAGGGGGGACTTGATCCCAGTCTATAAGTGTCTACACGGGGAACAAATATTTCATAACAGGCTCTTCAATCTAGCAGACAATGGTCTAACACCGTCCAATGGCTGGAAGTTGAAGCTAGACAAATTCAGACTGGAAACAAGGCATCCATTTGGAATAGGGAGAGTAATTAACCATCGGAACAACTCGCCAAGGGCGTGGTGGATACGCCATCACCAGTAATTTTCAAACTGGATGTTTCCCTGAAAGGTCTGTGCTAGGAATTCTTTGGGGGCCGTTCTCTGGCCTGGGTTATACAGGGGGTCAGGCTAGATGATCACATTGGTCCCTTCTGACCTTGGGATCTATGAATCTGTGAAGGACAATGTGGCCCAAGGGCAAATGGGGATACGCTGACCGGGAGCCATGTGAGGCTGGAAACCAGAAGCAGGTTTCTCCCCGTCAGCAGGCAGGTTCTGGAGCAGCCTCGCAAGAGGAGGAGGTGAAGGCAAGAAACCGAACCAGAGCTCGATGAGTTTGTGCCCCACAAACTTTACTCAGGTTAGCTAACCCAGGTTAAAATAGCAATGAAGATGCAGCTGCTTGGCTTTTAACGCAGGTTAACAGCTCTGATCACACTCCAGCCACTCTAGGATACATCTACACTGCAAAAAAAAAAAAAAAAGGTGTGTTCCTAGGTTGGGTTAGCCTGCGTGGGCTAGCCAACTCTGGCTAGCATGGGTTGCAATGCTAGTGAAGACAGGGCAGGCATGACCAGAGTTCAAGTCTATGGTCCCTGGGGCTAATGTGCTAGGAACATGAGTTTTTTTGCAGTGACAATGCACACATGTAGAATCGTAGGACTGGAAGGGACCTCGAAAGGTCATCAAGTCCAGTCCTCTGCACTCGTGGCAGGACCAAGCATCATGCAGGACCAAGCACCCTGTTTAGCTGAGTGTCCTGGCTGCATTTCTATGTAACCCAAGTTACGAACGCACCTTTTATTGCGTCTCCTCAGTCTCACCCATGCCAGGCAGGCAACACTCACGAGCCAGACCTCAGAACGATCCTCTGGTCGACTTTCAACCCAGGAGATTGGTTTTATCAAAGGAACCACCAGCGAGTCGTTTCTTTGCCTCCAAGATTTGTGCTTGGGCCACGATTCTGGCTTCGCTCCTCAACTAGGAGGGTCCGAAGCCCACTCTTTTATTTAAACGAAAGCCAAGCGTTTCCCGTGACTGCCCGACCCCGGTGGCTGGGCCTTTGAGAGAAACCCCAGACAGCAGGAGGCTCGGCAGCATGGCTCCTGTAGGACAGGAGCTCCTGGGGCGAGTCCAGCCCCTGCGATAGCCGACACTCCTAGTGTCCCGTTTGGTGAATTTATCACGCTCCAGCTTCAAACCAGTTTGAACCTCTGGTGGAGGTTCTCCGTCCTTCTCATTTCCAGCCTCTGTTTATTCCTGGCCAGCTTGTCCCCATTTGTCCGTGGGCCAATAGCTCTTCTCCCTCCCTGCCGTTCACCCCCCTGGCATATTTATAGGGAGCAATCGCGTCCCCTCCCAGCCTGCATTTTACCAAGCTCTTTCGGTCTCCATCCATAGACTCCAAGGCCAGACCAGACCCGTTGTGACCATCTAATCCGATCTCCCCTCTAGCACGGACCAGAAAATGGCCTGCAAAATAATTCCCAGGGCTGATCATTTAGAAGAAGAGCCCATCTCGATTAAAAAATTGTCAGTGATGGAGAATCCGCCACCAAACCTTGGGAACTGGTTGCGATGGTGAGTTCCCCTCGCTGTTAAAAATTTGCACCTTCTGTCTAGCTTCCACTTTCAGTCATTGGACAGTGTTAACCCTTCCTCTGCTAGGTTGAAGAGCCCGTTACTGAATATTTGTTCCCCATGGAGATACTTACAGACTCGGATCAAGTTGCCCCGAAGCGTCTCTTTGTTCAGCTAACTAGACTGAGCTCCTGGAGTCTCTCACTCTCAAATCCTTTCACCATTCACATGGCTCTTCTCTGACCCCCCCTCCAGTGTATTGTAAGCAGGTGTAGTGGATGGGCTGTTTTTCTAAAAGCTCACCTCTGGTTCAGACAGGAATGAATTCAGCCTGTGCCATCCAGGGGATCAGACTAGAGGATCACAACGGTCCCTTCTGGCCATGGGGTCTATGAATCCTCTCAGAATGCCGTGGGATAACGCAGTATTATCTCTGTCCTACCCCAAGGTCACCCAAACCCCATCCAATGACCATCCAATGACCATCCAATCTGATCTCCCCTCTAGCACGGACCGGGGAATGGGCACTAGAAAATCTATCCTACCCCAAGGTCACCCCAGCCCCATCCAATGACCATCCAATGATCATCCAATCTGATCTCCCGTCTAGCACGGACCGGGGGATGGGGACTAGAAAATCTATGTCTTGGGAGATTACAACCCTTTGAAATTGGTTTTCATTGCGAAAAGTCGAATCTCTAAATTTCTCGCGCAACAACATTTACGCCATGTTTTGTAGTGATAAAACCGCAAATGTTTCCCCCTTTTGGCGTCTAAAACAAAAATCACCGTCTGTTCTGTTATGTCATCTAGGAAACAAAACACAAGTCGAAAGGAAAGCCGTCTCAAAATGACAAACCGAAAAAGTGACTGAACCAATTTGCTCCCTTCCCCCTCCCCCCCGAAATATTGTTGAAAACAATGGGTTCCTGCGGAAAGGTTTGACCGAGACAGAACAGCATTTTCCAAGGGGAGAAGGGAAATGCCTGTTGGAGACCGTTNCCTACCCCAAGGTCACCCAAGCCCCATCCAATGACCATCCAATCTGATCTCCCCTCTAGCACGGACCGGGGAATGGGGACTAGAAAATCTATGTCTTGGGAGATTCCAACCCTTTGAAATTGGTTTTCATTGCGAAAAGTCGAATCTCTAAATTTCCCGCGCAACAACATTTTCGCCAAGTTTTGTTGTGATAAAACCGCAAAGGTTTCCCCCTTTTGGCGTCTAAAACAAAAATCACCTTCTGTTCTGTTATGTCATCTAGGAAACCAAACACAAGTCGAAAGGAAAAGCCGTCTCAAAATGACAAACCGAAAAAGTGACTGAACCAATTTGCTCCCTTCCCCCTCCCCCCCGAAATATTGTTGAAAACAATGGGTTCCTGCGGAAAGGTTTGACCGAGACAGAACAGCATTTTCCAAGGGGAGAAGGGAAATGCCTGTTGGAGACCGTTCCACCCGCTGTAATAACCAACGCTCCCTCTGCAAGAGGGAAATGAATACAAATCGAGAAATGTCTCACCCTCATTCTTCTCTGCCGAGTTTGCAAACGCCTGGAAAGGCTGAGGAGCTCCCAGCCCTGTGGTGCAGCAGGGGCTTCACATAGAAAGCAGCTCTGTGGCAAAGGTGAGAGGCTTTGGGGTCAGGCTCCGGCACCCAGAATAGGCTGCGTTAACTGCTCATGCAGAAGTTGAGCTTCAGGTCAACCAGCCGCAGAGACACAGAGCAGAGAGGGCTGCTAGATAGGGACTTGCCAAATTGTTTTGCTCACCCTCTTATTGAAGATTGGTACATAACTGACGTCCTGGGTGTGGGAAGATCCCCACCTCACCCTCCAGAGAGTGCGTTTTTCATCCGTCTCCTGAATCCAATCCACAAGGAGACATCCTCGCTTCCACCCCCAAAGCCGTCACCCAGCTGCGGTTGTTAGTGAAGCCGTCGGCACCAGAAGAAATGCTAAATCAGACCCAGAAAACCTCTGCAACACAAGGGACATGGGCTACAACCCAGAGGGGCACTGGAGGGCCCAGCACAGATCTCTCTGATTGCCTGGGGCGGAGGACCAGCTCTGCTGGGACCACTCCATTCCTGGTGGCAATTAACGAGCCTCGTCTGGATCATAGACAGTCTCCTGTGGGTGCTCGCCCCATGGAACCTGCAAGATTTTCAGCCTCTCTGAGCCTACGGTGGGAACCAAAATTAGAGCCGGGAAAATCACAGATTAAGAATGGTCCTACTGGGTGAGACCATGGTCCATCTTCCCCAGTATCCTGTCTATGACAGTGGCCCATACCAGAGCTTCAGGGTAACGTACAGAACAGGGTGATTATGCAGTGATGCACCCCGCTACTGGTAGCCAGAGGTTTAGCGTCACCCCGAGCACGGGGTTGTGTCCCTGACCCTCTTGGCTAATAGCCGTCGATGGACCTAGCCTCCAGTATCTTTTCTGGTTCTTTTTTGGTCCCAGTTATGCTTTTGGCCTCCATAACATCCACTTGCAGTGAGTTCCACAGGTTAACGTTGCACTCTTTGAGAAAGGACTTCCTCTCGTTTGTGTTATGGATTTCATTGGCTGCCTCCTGGCTTTTGTGTTATGTGAAGTGGTAAGTAATTCCTTATTCACTTTCTCCACACCAGCATGATGTTATCAACCTCTATGCTATCCCCCCTTAGTCGTCTCTTTTCCAAGATGAACACCCCTAATAGTTTTAGTCTCTCCTCATATGGAAGCTGTTCCATAACCGTGGTCATCTTTGTTGCCCTTCTCTGAACCTTTTCCAGCTAACGATCTCCTTTCTGAGTTGGGGCAGCCAGAACCAGACATGGTATTCAAGGTGTGGGTGCACCGGAAGTTTAGATAGTGGCATTGCGATATTTATTTATCCTATTCCTGTCCTGATGGTCCCTAACAGACAGCTGGCCTGTTTGATCGCTGCCACAGATTGAGTTTTCAGAGAACTAGCCACGGGGACGCCAAGATTTTTGGTTCTCCGGCAATTCCAAAAAATCAGCGGGGAGGAGAGGGGGGAATTCATGGTGGGTCCATCCAGAAAGGGAATTTTTTGAACTTGTCAGCGAATGGAAAAGTAAAAATAAAATAGGGTGGTGGTGCCCAAACTTTTCTTCTCGTGCCCCACCCTCCTTAACAGTAATGGAATGTGTCCACGCCCCCACCCCATCTCCGAGACTGGGAGCGGAGCTGCAGCCAGGGCCAGGGGCCAGGAGCAGAGCCACAACTGGGACCAGGGGCTGGGGACTGGAGCTGCGGCTGGGGCTGGGGACCAGAGCTTTGGCCAGAACCAGGGGCTGGGATTGCAACCAGGGGCAGGGCTGGAGGGGGGCTGGGGTGAGGGACAGGGCCAGAGCGGAGCTGGGGGCAGAGCAGGGCTGGGTGGTGCTCCCTCCCCACCCCCCATGGAGGCTGTCCAGGCCCCTCCATGTCCCCCAGATGATCCTCCATACACCCCTAGGGGGGCATGCCCCACAGTTTGGGGACCACTGAAATAGGGTGATGAGATGTCCTGGGACTGTCCCAATATTAGGGGCTCTGTCTTCTCGAGGACCCTGTTGCCTGTTGTCCCAATTTTTCACCCTGGCTATCGGGTCACCCTAAAACAAACAAAATAAAAACATCTCTGTCCGTTCACTGCTGAGCGCTCTGTGACGTGGGAATAAAACGAAAGGAACTTTCCAATTGTTTTCCATCATAAAACCAAACCGTTGCTGTTCAAAAATGTGGAGACAAACGTTTGGATGTTGCCTGAATGTTTTTTCCCCACAGCTGAAATAATTCGGCCACATTGACCCAGATTTACTAACCGTCTCCATGTCGTCACATCTGAACATTTCACCCAAAACAAGCTTAGGCCGCATAATTTCACCCAGTTCTAACTGAAACTCGCCAGGATCTGAGAATCCCAGGGTCTGTGTGGCATCCGCCCCAGGGCAGAGGGGTAGGAGCCAGCCACGGGCATCACCGCCACCCCCAAGTTGGGTGTCACTGGGGCTGAGGTGAGTGCTGGTGCCAGCCTGTCTGTGTGGGGAGAATTGGCCTTGTGAGTGGAAAGCTCACTAGTGAAACGTGCAGCTTCAGCTCCCTCTAGTGGCCGCTCCGCAGCAGAGGGTGGGGAGTTGGCCCAAGTTCCCAGCTGGTCATTTCAGGTTCTCCCTGTAGGTTCGTGGTTCTGTCCCCACTCTCGGCCTGGCCGGGAGCCAGGTTAGAAAAGGGGCGCCCCCGAAATGCTGCCAGACCCCAGAGATGAGGTTGTGAGTCGCCACAAGTGACAACGAAGGTTTGTTTCTAGCCAGTTTGATGGGGGAGTGGGGGCACAGGAGAGAAATTCCCCCAGCAGGTGAATTTTCTGGTGATGTTTGGGCAAAAATCAGATGTGAAGTTTGGGAGTTGAGAGAGGGTGAAGGAAATACACTGAGAGCAGAGCCCAGCCCCTCCAGTAGGGGGCAGGAGGGACACACACAGAGCACAGGACCCATCCCCTCCAACAGGGGGCAGGAGGGACATACAAACACACACACAGAGAGCAGGGCACCCCCTTCAGCAGGGGGCAGGAGGGACACACACACACGCTGCCTTCCACATGAGCTTCACATGTGTCCAGTTTTGGGCCCCACACTACAAGAAGGATGTGGAAAAATTGGAAAGAATCCAGCAGAGGGCAACAAAAATGATTAGGGGGCTGGAGCACATGACTTATGAGGAGAGGCTGAAGGAACTGGGATTGTTTAGTCTGCAGAAAGGAAGAATGAGGGGGGATGTGATAGCTGCTTTCAACTACCTGAAGGGGGTTCCAAAGAGGATGGATTTAGACTGTTCTCAATGGTACCAGATGACAGAACAAGGAGTAATGGTCTCAAGTTGCAGTGGGGGAGGTTTAGGTTGGATATTAGGGAAAACTTTTTCACTAGGAGGGTGGTGAAGCACTGGAATGGGTTACCTAGGGAGGTGGTGGAATCTCCTTCCTTAGAGGTTTTTAAGGTCAGGCTTGACAAAGCCCTGGCTGGGCTGATTTAGTTGGGGGTTGGTCCTGTTTTGAGCAGGGAGTTGGACTAGAACCTCCTGAGGTCCCTTCCAACCCTGATATTCTATGATTCTATGATTCTATGATTGATTCACTTCAAGGTTCTGGCCAAACCGCGGCCGCTGCTCCAGATTGAGGAGCCGAAGGAAGTTAAGCGCCCAGATCCCCTTGGACTCCACTGGATTTGTGCAGCTCGCGCCCGTCGAGATTGGTGCAAACCCAGCCCAGAATGTTGTTTAATTATTATGTATTAGGTGTAATATGGTAGTGGTAGGAGCCCCAGGCATTGATCAGGGCCCCACTGTGCTAGGTGCTGTACATTATCTATTAGGTGTATTACGGTAGCGCTGGGAGTGAATGAGAGACAATCAGTCTGCCAGGGGTTGGCTGCAAGGAGCCCTGAAAATGAAGCCAAGCGGCTCATGTTGGATGTGCTAGAGATGGGGGAGATGGCGGAGGGCTGCCAGGAGAGGGGAGCCCGGTCGAAGCGAGGGGCTAGGAGAACAATCTTGGCAGTACTCCGGGTGGCTAGCAGCCGGGAACATCGGCCTGGGCCTGTTTGCTGGCGCTGGGAGATCTAAGGAACAAGCCAGGTTTGAAGCTGACGCAGCCCGAACTCCCAGGAGGGGAGTCACAGCTGCTCTGTAATGGACTCTAAGCAGGAGGCGCCACAGGGCGAGATGGCGACTCTGGGAGAGGTTCACCTCTGGGTCCCGCCAAACGGCCCGGCACAGACGGGGCCAACTCCCATCGGATCAGCCCCTCAGCTGGCCCAGGATCCGAGCTCTGACAGGCCGGCTGCTCCGTAAAGAGGAGCGAGGAGCCCATGTTTCGCTCACAGAGCGCGGTGCTGAGTGGCAACTGATTCAACCCTGCGCACCGCTCGGTCCATGTGGCCCAGTCACTTCCAGCCGTGTTCCCTGTTCTCCCCGGGTCTGTCGCTGGGCTCAGGTTGGGTCTGCAAAAGCCAGAGCTCCCAGCTGCTGCCCCAAGATCGGCCCTTTGGCACCGTAGGCCCCTGTCTCTCTGGCTCCCTGCAGCCAATGCAGCCCAGCCAGACCCCTGCAGGAGGCTTGGACCGGCCTCTCCAGGGTGGATTTGCAGCGACACTGGCAGCCTCTGCAGAACCATTGATGGACTCCGGCCCCGTCTCTCTCTCTCCCCCATCTGTCCCAGCCTGGGGTCCTTCTCCCAGTCCCCCTGTTCTCCAGCGTTTCCTGCCGATTGTTCAGTCCTTGGGGGCCTCTTTGTCTCGCTGAACCCTCGTTGATTTGGGTCGGCCAGAGCCAGTTCTTCAATTACTCCGGTCATTGCTCCCCGCCCCAGACAGCGAGGTGATACCCCCACCCTGCCTGTGCTATTCCACGATCAGTGTTAACCCTTTTGCACCTGCTGGGTAGCTGTGCCATGTACAGAGGGAAACTGAGACATGCATTGGATTTTAATATATGGAGATATACCTATCTCCTAGAGCTGGAAGGGACCTTGAAAGGTCATCAAGTCCAGCCCCCTGCCTTCTCAGCAGGACCAAGTACCATCCCTGACAGATTTTTTGCCCCAGATCCCTAAATGGCCCCCTCAAGGATTGAACTCACAACCCTGGGTTTAGCAGGCCAATGCTCAAACCACTGAGCTATCCCTCCCCTTCATATCCTTCAGGTAAATATGACAGAAAATTCCCACTTCGTCACACCAGGCACCTGGGAAAAGCAGCGGGCCGGTAAACACAGGGACGGGAGTGTGGGTGGAAGAACCAAAAGAAGGGACTACTCCAGCCAGCCCCTGGCGCGCCACAAAGGAGTCAGCAGGTGCCTCCCCCAGGTGCTCTGCCCAGAAGAGCGGGACAACGAGGGAACGAGCACACCCCCACATTTGCCGAGAATCCTCCCCCTGGGCCGGCGGCTGGCCAGCTTGGCCTGCGCCAGGGGGCAGCCGATGGGACCGTCTCTTGGCTCTATTGGGTTACGGGAGGGGACCGAGGAAATGTAGGGAAAAGGGCGGCCGGATCTCCTGAAGGAGCTGGAAGAGGAGCTGGGCCTGGATCCTTGACACGGGGGGCAGACGTTGGGCGACCGTGAACCGTGCCAGCCATGCACAGAGGCGCCAACTTTCTGATTTCCTGAGGGGTGCTCGACCCCCCCCCCCCGTCCATCCCAAGCCTCGCCCCCACTCTACTCCTTCCCCTCGAACAGGGGAAACTGAGGCACGGAGCAGGGTAGTGACTCGCCCATGGTCACCCCATGGCAGAGCCAGGGATAAAACCCAGGTGTCCTGCGTCCCAGTCCAGTGCTAGAGCCATTAGGAGCCCCGTGGCCCTGGCTGGAGAGTGAGACCGTCCCCCCGAGCCCCGTCCCTCCTAGAGAAGTCAATGGGGGTGGGGGGTCCCAGCCCTAGAGACAAGGACCCATCACCTGCCCCATCCCTTTGCTAGAGACCCCACTGAGGCGCTCAGGCCCCTCTGCCCACTCCCCCCATTCTCTAGCTCTTTCTCAGCAGAACGCAGCCCCACGGATCGGGCACCACGAGGGCACTGGCCAAGCGTGGGGCTGGTGAGGTGCTGTGACCTGAGCCAGTGACCCAGCTGGGGCAGGGGATGAAAGGGGCCAGTCCCAGGCACCAGGCCCCCGAGAAACATTTCGCCTGCAAGGAGTCGACATCCACGCAAGCTCCAGCGGAAAAACATTTGGGAAGATCCAAAATGAGAGCGGAGAATTTCCTCCCAGCTTTCTCCTTTAGCGTCCTTCCAACTTCCAATGGCTTTCGCCTCTTTGTGATCAGGGCTCCCTCACGCCGGGCGCGGCCCAGACACAAAATCACCAAGATTGTGGTCCATAAACCAATGACCAATTATCATCTAGGGCACGGGGTGGGCAAACTTTTTGGCCTGAGGGCCACATTGGAGTTGCAAAACTGTATGGAGGGCCGGGTAGGGAAGGTTGTGCCTCCCGCAACAGCCTGGCCCCCACCCCCTATCCGCCCCCTCCCACTTTCCACCCCCTGACTGCCCCCCTCAGAAACCCCAACCCATCCAGACCCCCCCTGCTCCTTGTCCCCTAACTGCCCCCTCCCAGGATCCCCACCCCTAACTGCCCCCCCGGGACCCCACCCCCTATCCAAGCCCCCTGCTCCCAGTCCCCTGACGGCCCCCCGGGACTCCCACACTTATACAACCCCCCCGTTCCCCATCCCCTGACCGCCCCCCTGAACCTCCGCCCCCTATCCAACCCCCCAGCCCCGGTCCCCTTACCATGCTGATCAGAGCAGCATGTCTGGCAGCCGCGCTGCCCGGCCAGATCCAGACACGCTGCCCTGCAGGAGCACGCAACCCCGCTGCCCAGAGCGCTGCCCGCGCGGCAGCATGACTGCATGGGGGGCGGGGAAGCAGGGGAGGGGCCGGGGACTAGCCTCCCCGGCCAGGAGCTCATGGACTGGGCAGGATGGTCCCGCGGGCCGGATGTGGCCCGCAGGCCATATTTTGCCCACCTCTGATCTAGGGGCTGGGGCTCTCTGCTCCCTCTAGATGGGAGAAGAGGCAAAGCCTGCTCTGTTCAGCCTGATTTACATGTTGTTTACCCATAGTCCCACTTGCTGAGTTTAGCTGTTCTACTTGGCAAGTGCTCACGCTTCAGTGTGTAAATGTGACAATAGATTATTATCCTCGCTGGACTCAAGATGGGGCAGGGGGCTGGGGCATGAAGCCGCCTGACTGAGAGGTCACCCCGAGTGCACAAGCAATGTCGTTTGGTTGGGTAATGAAATGGGTAGAGGAGGTCCAGCTTGGTCTATCTAGAGGTTTGCTTTCCTGTCTCTGTGAGCACAAATCTGTGGGGCACTTGGAGCAGAGGTTCATTGGCTGTGAGGTCAAGCTGAATGAGGTGAATGGACTGTAGTAATACAGCGCCTGACGCAACGGGGCCCCAATCTCAGTGACTCTGTGTCTGGCTGGCGCAACAGGGCCCCGATCTCAGTGACTTTGTGTTTGGGCAGCGCCCAGCGTGACAGGGCCCCAATCTCGGTGACTCTGTGTCAGGGCAGCGCCCGGTGTGACAGGGCCCTGATCTCAGTGACTCTGTGTCTGGCCAGCGCCCGGCACAAGGGGACACATGGGCCGTGCTGAGCGAGTCTCTGGTTTCCTGCTCTACCCACGTTTCCTGCCCAGCGCTGGCTGCAGCGTCACTGCCCAGTTGCTGCCATGGGCCCCGACGCCATAGGCCAGGCATTCGTCCTCTTCCTCATCTGCTGTGAGTAGATTCCCCTGCTCACCCCTTACCCCCACCCCATGGCCGGAGGGTACCCCCACCCAGCCCCTACCCGTGGCCAGAGTGTCCCCCCACCCAGCCCCAAATCCATGGCTGTAATGTCCCCCCTGCCCAACCCCACACTCCATGGCCAGAGTGCCCCCCACCCAACCCTCATCCCATAGCTGGAGTGTCCCCCCATCCAGCCCCCCACCCCATGGCCAGAGTGTCCCCCTACCCAACCCCACCCCATAGGTGGAGGGCCCCCCGAGCCTCCACCCCATGGCCAGAGTGCCTCCCTACCCAGCCCCCACCCTATGGCTGGAGTGACCCACACACACCCAGCCCCCCCACCCTGTGGCTGGAGTGTCCCACACACACCCAGCCCCCCCCCACCCCATGGCTGGAGTGCCCCATCTAGCCCCCCACCCCACTAAGAGGCTGGGATGTGCTGGCTTAGGGACTCTGGAGTCCAGCTGTTTGGTGTATCCTTAGAGGAGGGACAGTGCCAGGGGTAGCCTCATCTCCACCCCCCACACAGCCCCCCTCCACTGCCTCCCTGTCCCGTCCCCCCCCCGACCACCTCCACTTGTTACCAGATTTGCCTGTTACTTCGGGGTTTGCTCATTTATTAGGGTTACTCTTCTGGGGGGTGGGGGGTTCTGTACTTCTATCAATGTGCTGTTGTGTCACTTGTGTTCTCACACGGAGCTCGACTTCTCCCTTCTGCAAGTTCCCTCCCAATGGCGCTATCCTGCAGGACCTCGGTTCCCCTGGGCTGAGTTCCTCCAGCCCCAGAACCAGATGAACACACACGTTAACAGGCCGCGTCTGAGCGGACCGGGTTAATCAGCACTCCCACGCTGACCCCGTACACGTCCCTGGACTCAGCAGGCTGGGTCGAGCAGAACTTCCAAGCTGCCACCCTCATATGTCCCAGGGTCAGCACGTCCCTATCCCCACTTTCACGTTACAATTGTTCGCATAGTAACCCACGTGATGAGCAAACCCCACAGGATTTTTGGGCACTGCAGGGAACTTTTAGCTCAGGTACGAGGTGCGTTGCTGCAGAGCGAATGAGGAAACCAAAAAACACCCACAAGGGGGGGAGGGAGAGAGAGAGAAGCAACAAGCTTAACTACGAAAGTTATTTATTTCCAGGTGTCACAGAGTGTGGGGGAGTCAGGGCCCTGCACCCACCACTTCCTGCGATTCACTGTGACTCTCAGCCAGCCAGTAAAACAGAAGGTTTATTAGATGACAGAAACACAGTCCCAAGCAGAGCTTGTAGGTACAGAGAACAGGACCTCTCAGTCAGGTCCATCTTGCGGGGTGGGGAGCCCAGATCCCGGTTCTGGGCCTCCCCCCATCTCCCCAGACAGCTCCAAACTGAAACCCCCTCCAGCCGCCTCCCACAGCCACACCCCCGGCTCCTCCTCCAGCCTTTGTCCAGTTTCCCGGGCAGAAGGTGTCACCTGGCCCCATCCCCCTCCTGGGCTCAGGTTATGTGCTCAGGTATCATCCCTCAAGTGAAGTCACCCCCTGATATCCCACCACCATCCAGCACCAATGCAGACAGTACCAGTAAAACTCCCACGCAACATTCCCAGGTCAATACTCCCCACTCCCTACTCCGTCACATCTCTCTCCTCTTCAAGACTGAACTGAGCGGGGTCACTCTGACCAATGACCTGGGGAAGTTCAGGCCCCCTCTCCAGGACAACACATCAGCTATCCTGTTGGCACGCCCCTTCACATGGACCACCTCCATATCGTAATCCTGCAGGAGCAGGCTCCACCTCAGGAGCTTGGCACTGGCTCCTTTCATCTGGTGTAGCCAGGTCAGGGGAGAGTGGTCGGTGTACACAGTGAAGTGTCGCCCAAATAGATATGGCTCTAGTTTCTTATGGGCCCACACCATGGCCAGGCATTCCTTCTCGATGGCCGCGTAGTTCTGCTCCCAGAGTAGCAACTTCTTGCTCAAGTACACAACGGGACAGCTCTTCCCCTTTTCATCCGCCTGCATTAACACCGCCCCCAGTCCCGTGTCTGAGGCGTCAGTGAATACCATAAAGGGCTTGTCAAAGTCTGAGGTTACCAGAACTGGGCCACTGACCAGAGCCTCCTTCAACGCACAGAGAGCCCTCTGGCACTGTTCGGTCCAGACCACCTTGTCTGGCTTCCCTTTCTTGCATAGCCCAGTGATGGGGGTGGCTATGGAGCTAAAGTGTGGCACAAAACTTCGATAGTACCCTGCCATCCCAATAAAGGCTTGGACCTGTGTTTTGGTTTGTGGAGTGGGCCAGTCTCTGATCGCCTCCACCTTGGCTGGTTCTGGTTTTAGGCAGCTGCTCCCCACCCAGTGGCCCAGGTAAGATACTTCAGCCATCCCCACCTTGCACTTCTCAGCTTTTATGGTCAACCCAGCCTCCTGGAGTCGGTCCAGCACTTGTTTAACCTGGGACACATGGTCCTCCCAGGTCTGGCTAAAGACACAGATGTCATCAATGTACACCACGGCAAAACTCTCCATCCCCCTCAGTAGCTGATCCGCCAGGCGCTGGAAGGTAGCAGGCGCCCCCTTGAGGCTGAAAGGCAGGGTCAGGAACTCACAGAGCCCCAGAGGGGTGATAAAGGCAGATTTCAGCCTGGCATCTGCATCCAGCGGCACTTGCCAGTAGCCCTTTGTAAGATCCATGGTGGTGAGGTACCGAGCTCCTCCCAGTTTGCCTAGGCGCTCGTCAGGCCTGGGCATGGGGTAGGCATCGGATACAGTGATGGCATTAAGCTTCCAATAGTCCACACAGAACCGGATCGACCCGTCCTTTTTGGGGACTAGCACCACCGGCGAGGCCCAAGGGCTGGAAGATGGCTGGATCACCCTCAAAGCCAGCATGTCACTGACCTCTCTTTCCAGGTCCTGAGCAGTTTTCCCTGTGACTCGGAAGGGGGAGCATCTTATAAGCGGGTGCAATCCTGTCTGCACCCGGTGGACAGTCAGATTAGTGAGTCCAGGCTGGTTGGAAAACAGCTGTCGGTACAGATGCAGCACCCCTCTGATCTCAGCTTGCTGGGCAGGGGTTAACCGATCAGAGAGGGGAATTGTTTCCAGGGAGGAACCAGCTCCTGTCTCAGGGAATAGATCTACTAAAGGGTCATCTCCCTGCTCCTTCCAATGTCCACACACGGCCAACACCACATTTCCCCTGTCATAATATGGCTTCATCATATTAACATGGTACACCCGGTGGTGGTGTGCCTGGTTAGACAGCTCTACCACATAGTTTACCTCATTTAGTTGCTTGACAACTTTGAAGGGACCTTCCTAGGCGGCTTGTAGTTTGTTTCTTCTCACGGGGATGAGAACCATCACCTGGTCCCTGGTGGCGTAGGCACGGGCCCGTGCCGTGCGGTCATACAGGACCTTCTGCTTCCTCTGGGCTCTGGCCAGATTCTCCTTGGCCAAGCCCATGAGCTCAGCAAGTCTTTCTCGGAAGGTCAAGACATACTTCACCACTGATTCTCCATCGGGAGGGGCCTTCCTCTCCCATTCGTCTCTCATCAGGTCTAGGGGCCCCCTTATCCTTCTTCCATATAAGAATTCAAAAGGCGAAAACCCAGTAGATTCCTGGGGCACTTCCCTGTATGCGAACAGCAGGTGAGGTAAATACTTGTCCCAGTCCTGCGGGTGCTGGTTTATAAAGGTTTTCAGCATCATCTTTAGGGTCCCATTGAACCTCTCCACCAGCCCGTTGGATTGGGGGTGATATGCTGAGGCCCAGATGTGCCGGACCCCACATTTCTCCCACAAGCACCAGAGCAGGGCTGACATGAAGTTGGATCCTTGGTCTGTGAAGACTTCCTTGGGGAACCCCACTCAACTGAAAATAGTCAGCAGTGCATCTGCCACGGTGTCTGCTTCGATAGAAGACAAGGCCACTGCCTCGGGGTAGCGAGTAGCGAAATCTACCACCACCAGGATGTATTTCTTCCCCGACTGGGTTGTCTTGCTGAGAGGCCCCACTATGTCCACAGCCACCTTCTAGAAAGGCTCCTCTATAATGGGCAAGGGTCTCAAAGCCACTTTCCCCTTGTCCCGGGCCTTCCCCACCTTCTTACAGGGGTCACAGGATCAGCAATACTGTTGGACAGTACTAAAGACTCTGGGCCAGTAAAAGTTCTGTAGCAGCCTCTGCCTGGTGCGCCGGATTCCCTGGTGTCCTGAGAGAGGGATGTCATGGGCCAGGTGCAGTAGCTTGTGGCAATATTTCTGGGGTACCACCAGCTGCCTCCGGATCCCCCACGACTCCACTTCCCCTGGGGGAGCCCATTCTTGGTACAGGAATCCCTTCTCCCAAAGGAACCTCTCCTGGCAACCTCTCCCCATGGTCTGTACCACATTGAGGCCAGCCAGGTCCCTTAGCTTCTGCAAGGAGGGATCTTTCTGCAACTCGGCCTGGAACTCAGCGGCTGGGGAAGGGATGGGGACCTGCTCCCTCTCGTCAGCTGGGTCAGAAGCCACTGAGCCTTGTCCCTAGGCACTCCCTCCCCACCAGGGTAGGGTCCTGCAGCTCCAGTGAGGTACCCTCCCCGAGGTCAGGGCGCAGTGCCCCTCGCCGACTCTGGCTACAGGTCACAACCAAGGCACCCTGGGAGTTGCTTGGCCAGTCCTCCAGGTCCCCCCCCCCCATTAACACCTCAGTGGGCAAATTGGGGTTGGGGCCCTTGGCCCCCCATTTCAGATGTACCCTCACCACGGGCTCCTTGAATGGGGTCCCGCCCACACCCGTCAGGGTCAGGTAGGTGTTGGGCATCACCCGATCTGGGGCCACCACCTCAGGCCGGGCCAGTGTCACCTCATCCCCCGTGTCCCAGTATCCATTGACCTTCCTCCCATCCATCTCCAGGGGAACAAGGCACTCGCTCCGCAGGGACAGCCCCGCGCCCACCCTGTAAACCAAGAACCTTGAGTCTGTAGCATCCCACCCCTCAGAGGAGCTGGTCTGGGAAACTCCTCCCTCCCGAGCAGTTTGTAAGGTGCCAGCCCGCCCTGCCTGGGAAGCCTGCCCCATATCCGGCTGGGTCCCTACCCAGTTAACCCTGTGCGGGTTTGGTCTGCTCAGTCTGTCCTTGAGCTTGGGGCACTGGGTCCGTATGTGGCCTCTCTGGCCACAGTTATAGCAGCTCATGTTCCATTGGTCCCCTCGAGCCGGGCGGTTGGTCCTGATGCCGGTTGTTCCCCTTGGGAGGGGGTTCTCCACATTCCCCCTTGGGGGGTCCCAGGGCGACTCTCTCTCTGCATCATGGTGGGCTTATTTTTTTAGGACTCCTCCTTTCCACCGCCTGACCGGCTGTCCACAAACTCATCGGCCAGCTGCCCTGCACTCTGCAAGTCCTCTGGCTTTTTGTCCCCCAACCATATCCTCAGGTCGGATGGACAATGTTCATACAGTTGCTCCAGTACAATCAGTTTAACCATGTCCTCCTTACTCTGAGCCCCATCTGCCCACTTGTGGACATATCCCTCCATTCAGAGGATCAGTTCCAGATATGTGTCCTCAGGGGTTTTACGCTGACTCTGGAACTTTTTCCAGTATGCCTCAGGAGTCATCCCAAACTTGCCTAGCAGGGCCTTTTTGAACAGTTCATAGTCCCCTGCCTCCACCCCTTCCATTCAGCTGTACATTCCCACAGCTTTGGGGTCCAGTAAGGGGGTGAGAACCCGGAGCCTGTCTGCAGGGTCAACCCTGTGCAGCTCGCAGGCCTTCTCAAAGGCCATCAGGAATTCATCTATGTCCTTCCCTTCCTTACACTGGGACAGGATGCACTTATCAAAGCTCCATGCAGTCCTGGCTCCCCCCTCACTCACCGCAGCGGGGGGCTCTCTGCTACTCAGCCTTCCCAACTCCAGTTCATTGTGCCACTGTTTCTCCTGATCCTCCAGCTCTTTCAGTTTTATCTCCCTCTCCCATTCCAGCCGCCTCAGCTCCAGCGATGGGGAGCTCCGCTGTGAGGATCCCCTGCTGACCGCGGGAGTCACAGTGCCCCCGGTGTTTGCCGGGCTCCTTCCAGCCCCTCCCCTAGCCATAGGTAGGAGGGACCTTGGCATGCCCTCGGCAGCAGTCTGACCCCTCCCAGCCGAGGCAGACACCGGTGTCCGTGCTGCATCTGCCAGGCTGTTTCCCTCAGGGACAGGGATCGGCTCCTCTGAGTGATCCTTCTCCTCCAGCTGGGCAATCAGCTGTTCTTTGGTGAGCTTTCCAATGCACAGCCCCCTCTGCTGGCACAGCTCTACCAGGTCCCTCTTAAGGCGATGGTTATTCATCTTCCCGCTGTTCCCAAGTTGCTGTGGACTCGCAGGCCTGTGTGCTCTCAGCTCCGCACGGTTTCCAGGAAGAACCCCTACTGTGCCAGCCCTTCTCCAGGTCACCACCTCTCTCCCAGGGTCAAGCCACAGACTCCTCCACCCCTGGAATCGCTCACCATGGTCCCCAGGTGGACCCTGTTACTGCAACAGACCTTCTCGCTGGTCACGCACTCCCAGGGGTTAAGCATAGCTTCTCTGCCCCCCAAAACTGTTCCTCTCTGAGCCTTCAGCACGCCTGGTCCTCATCAATCCCCCTTCGTTTTACTGCTCCCCAGTCACTTACTGCAGGAAGCGCCATCCACGGGGTGCAGTAGATCCCACCGCTACCACCAGGTGTCACAGAGTGTGAGGGAGTCAGGGCCCTGCACCCACCACTTCCTGCGATTCACCGTGACTCTCAGCCAGCCAGTAAAACAGAAGGTTTATTAGACGACAGGAACACAGTCCAAAAAGAGCTTGTAGGTACAGAAAACAGGACCCCCTCAGTCAGGCCCATCTTGGGGGGGTGGGGAACCCAGACCCCAGTTCTGGGCCTCCCCCCATCTCCCCAGACAGCTCCAAACTGAAACCCCCTCCAGCCACCTCCCACAGCCACACCCCCGGCTCCTCCTCCAGCCTTTGTCCAGTTTCCCGGGCAGAAGGTGTCACCTGGCCCCAACCCCCTCCTGGGCTCAGGTTATGTGCTCAGGTATCATCCCTCAAGTGAAGTCACCCCCTGATATCCCACCACCATCCAGCACCAATGCAGACAGTACCAGTAAAACTCCCACGCAACATTCCCAGGTCAATACTTCCCACTCCGTCACACCAGGTAATAACCACAGGGGAGCTAAACGAACAAAACAGTTATAATATTAAATCTAATTTAAATTGATTATAAAAGTCAGGTTTACAAAACTATAACTGATCACACAAGTCAGGGTCAGAGAGAGAGAGAGAGAGAGAGAGAGAGAGAGAGATGGGTTCTCACCACTCCGTGAAGCTTGAATCGATCGGGGGTCCCAGGTGGTGGTGGTAGCTGAGGGTCCGGAGTGCTGGAGACAGGCAGAGCCCCCAGCACGGTCAGTCAGGAGAAGATGTCGTCCCAATGGAACTGATGCAGATTTTGGATCCAGGCATCAGAGCACTGACTTAAGCGTGGGTAGGGGTTTTTGTAGGGCAAGAACAATGGTTCAAGGGAGAACACTAGATTTGTTTATGTGTAAACAAGGGAATATACCAAAGTTGTTTTGTTCAGGCTAGACCATGGGAGCTGATCATTCCTGGCCATGGACAGGGTTCCTTGGAGGGAGCTCACAATGCAACTAAGCTGCTTCATTATTTTGGATACCAATCAAGGATTCATGACTAGAATTGGTCTGATAACTGCTGAGCTGGGGGTGTGCAGATGCGGGCTCATTAACATCTGGAGCAGAGATCCCCCATGCTGCACTGCTTCCCTGCTTCCCTGGTCCCAGAGTTCCCTGTGGTTCTTGCCTTGGAATCTCTGGTCTCCAGTCTGTGTGCTAATGGAGATGCCTCCTTGTCCCATCTCCCATGCAAATGAGGCCAGGGGAATTTCCTTAATCCTGTCACCCTTGTCCCAGGGGTTTCGGTGGGTCTCCCACGGCCTTTCCATTGCTTTTTGTAAGTCTGTCTTCTGATCGGTTTTGGTGCAAGCAGAGGCTGCGGGGGGGGGAGGGAGGGGCAAGGTCTTTCGTGAGTCAGACAGGCTGGGTACTGCACTCTGGTTCCCCAAGAACACAGAGCTGCTACGTAACACACTCCTCCACTGCTCCCCCTCTGCCACACACCCCCATAGACCACCCCACAGACCCCCTCCACTGCCCCCCTCTGCCATCCCCCACAGACCTCCTGCACTGCCCCCTCCACTCCCCCAGACAGGGCTCCCCTCCACTGCCCCCACAGCCCCCTACCCTCTACCTCCCCTCCCACCTCCCGAGCCCCTCCACTGCCCCCCTCCACGCCCACCCCCACCCGCTCTGCCCGGGGCCGTGTCTCAGGCCCAGTCTGGCTGGTTGGACGGGAGCCATCGGTGTGACCCCGGCCCATCTCTGGGGAGGTCTCGGTGCCAAGGGAGCCCCAGGGGGTGCCTGACCCTTCCCCCGGGCCCCCTAGAGCCCCTACCACCAGAGATCCCCATTTGCCTCCCAGGGCCCCTCCCGCCAGGGACCCACCCTCCCCCCAGATTGACACCCCCCCTGCTCGTTACAGGTGCCCTGAGGATTGGCCGCCCCCCGGCTGCTGCAGCACGTGAGTGACCCTGGGATGGGGGATAGGGGGGTTGGGATGGGGGCCTGACCCCTCCCCCCCACCATGCAACCCTCTGGGACTCCCAGTGAGCCAGGCCTTCCCGCTCCAGGGAGGGGCCGGGCCATGGGGGAGAGATCTCTGAATCCCCCCCAGTAGGGTTGCCAACTTTCTACTCGCACAAAACCGAACGCCCTTGCCCCGCCCACTGCCCTGCCCCTCCTCCAAGGCCCTGCCCCTGCTCTGAGACCGCCCCGCCCCCGCTCACTCCATTCTCCCCCCCCCTCCCCCAGTCGCTCGCTCTCCCCACCCTCACTCACTCGCTCACTTTCACCGGGCTGGCTCAGGGGACTGGGATGTGGGATGTGGGAGGGGGTGAGGGCTCCGGCTGGGGGTGTGGGCTCCGGGGTGGAGCCGGGGCTGAGGGATTTGGGGTGCAGAAGGGGGCTCTGGACTGGGGCATGGGGTTGGGGTGCAGGAGGGGGTGAGGGCTCTGGCTGGGGGTGCACACTCTGGGGTGGGGCTGGGGATGAGGGGTTTGGGGTTCAGGACAGTGCTCTGGGCTGGGGCCAAGGGGTTCGAAGGGTGGGAGGGGAATCAGGGGTGCAGGCTCTGGGTGGCGCTTACTTCAGGCAGCTCCTGGAAGCAGCGGCATGTCCCCCCTCCGGCTCCTACACGTAGGAGCAGCCAGGCGGTTCTGCACACTGCCACGGTTCCCGGCCAATGGGAGCTGCAGGGGCGGCACTTGGGGCGGGGGCAGCATGTGGAGCCCCCTGGCTGCCCCTACTTGTAGGAGCCGGAGAGGGGACATGCCGCTGCTTCCAGGGAGCCTGCCTTAGCCCTGCTACACCGCCGACTGGACTTTTAATGGCCCGGTCAGCGGTGCTGATCGGAGCCGCCAGGGTCCCTTTTCGACCGGAACTGGACACCTGGTAAACCCTACCCCCGGGGGGAGGGGAGAGGACTCTGCCCCCATAGAGGATGGGGGTGGGGTAGGAGAGAGGTCTCTTCCCCCTGAGGGTTGGGAGATGGGGGAGAGGGGATAGGTCTCTGCCCGAGGGAGTGGGGGAGGGGAGGGCAGAGATCTTTGCCCTCTGGGGTATGGGGGTTGTGGAGTGGGGGAGGGGAGGGGAAAGGATTCTGCGCCCTGGGGGGTGGGGGAAGGGATAGGTCTCTGCCCGATGGGGGGGTGGGGGAGGGGAGAGGTCTCTGCCCCCCTGGGGTGCAGGGTGTGGGAGTTCTGTGTCTCATTGCCCCTCCCTCTGTCACCTCAGACAAGGCCTCACTCCGGGTGACCCCAGCGGGGGGCATGGTCCCTGCCGGGGGGCGGGTTTCCCTGCGCTGCCTCTGCCAGGTGCCCTGCGCCCGGCTCTTCCTCTACAGGGGCACGGGCCCTGTCCCGGTGCAGCACACCGAGGCGTGGGGCCAGGCGGCCGAGTTCCCCATCGACCGGGCCGGCCCAGGCGACACCGGCACCTACCGCTGCAGGTACCTCAGCCGATATGGGCAGCCCCGGTGGTCAGAGAGCAGCGACCCCGTCCGACTGGTCGTGGGAGGTGAGTCCCGAATGTGCGCCTGACTCAGGGATGGGGTGCTGGTTATACGGGGACCCCTCACCCAGAGCTCAGATGCAGCCACCTCTGGGGGTGAGGTTAATTATACGGGGACCCCTCACCTGCCGCTGGGACACAGCCCCTCTGGGGTGGGGTGCAGGGGCTGGTTATATGGGAACACCTCATCCGGAGCAGAGATGCAGCCACCTCTGGGGTGGGGCGTGGGGGCTGGGTATACAGGAACGCTCACCCGGAGTGGAGATGCAGCCACCTCTGGGGCGGGGCGCGGGGGCTGTTTAACAGCACAAAGCAACACCCCAAGCATTTGGGACAGGAAGTGAGGGAGAATCCAGTGGAAAACGCAGAGGGTATTTAGGGCAGTCGTGTGGAACACCCCCCACACACACATACACAGACATACACCCATTATGCAAGAAAAATTCGCAGGGATCCAGAGATGCTCTCCTGGAAGGAGCCGAATGAAGGGCCCCCCTTCACTGCCCCTCTTCTGTACCCCCTTCCCAGCTCCCGCCAGCAAACGCTGCTTCTCTTCGCTTTGCTTTCATCCTTTTTCTTGAGCGCGCTGGATTTTTCTGCACGTGCGAGACATGGGCCTTTGTACATCACAAGTCACTGAGTCTGGTTTTGCCCCGTCGGACTGGGGAGAATTAACTGTCTGGCGTCTTGCTCTGGCGAGGCGGCCAATGGGGCCCATGGGCTGAGAAGCCGAAGTCTGGTTTGTCTGGTTTGGGTGGGCTTTTCCCATACAACTATTTTTAAAATCAGAATCAAAAGTTAATAGGGAAAAACAACTGAGAACTCCCCACACACACACTGGGGTTTGGCCAGGATGCCGGGGTTCCTGCCCCCCATGTGGGGGGACATTCCAGGGGATCTGCACTGCCCAGGCACTGGCAGGGCCGGGGGATGGCACCCAAAAAGCGGCAGGGGTAGCAGCCAGACAGACCAGGCTGGGAGGTTTCTGGTGCTGGGCTTAAACACCCCTTCCCCCTCTCCCCCCGCTCTTTGTACAGGCACCAGCCCGGATTCCAGCCCCGCCGCCCCCGCCAGAGACCCCAGCCCCATCACCCCGGCACCCCCGGTGCACAGCCACACCCCTCCGCCGGGTAAGTGATGTGGGAAATAGAGGCCCAGGGCTGGGTTCGGATCTCAGCCCTCCAGGGTCAATCCGGAGTCACTCCTGACTGCTGTGGGGTCATACGGGGACCCCTCACCCGGCGCTGGGATGTGGCCCCTCTGGGGTGGGGCGCAGGGGCTGTATATACGGGGACCCCATACCTGGCGCTGAGATGCAGCCCCTCTGGGGCGGGGGGCAGGGGCTGTTTAACAGCACAAAGAAACACCCCAAGAATTTGGGAGAGGACGTGACGGAGAATCCAGTTGAAAGCACAGAGGGTATTTAGGGAGGTTGAACAGAATCCTCTCCCCCCCCACCCCCGCTGGGGTTTGGCCAGGACACTGGGGTTCCCACCCCCCTTCTGGGGGGACATGTCAGGGGATCTGCACTGCCCAGGCGCTGGGGCCGGGGGATGGCGCCTGAGACAGCGACAGGGGTAGCAGCCAGACAGATCAGGCTGGGAGGTTTCTGGTGCCGCGTTTAACACACACACCCTCTTTATACAGGTGCCAACCCGGATTCCAGCCCCACCGCCCCCCCCAGGGACCCCAGCCCCATCACCTCAGCACCCCCGGCGCACAGCCACACCCCTCTGCCGGGTAAGTGACGTGGGAAACAGAGGCCCAGGGCTGGGTTCGGATCTCAGCCCCCCAGGGTCAATCCGGAGTCACTCCTGACTGCGGTGGGGTCATACGGGAACTGGGCGCTGGGACGTGGCCCCTCTGGGGTGGGGAGCAGGGGCTGTTTAACAGCACAAAGAAACACCCCAAGAGTTTGGGACAGGAAGTGACAGGGAATCCAGTTGAAAACATAGAGGGTATTTAGGGAGGTTGAACAGAATCCTCTCCCCCCCCACCCCCACCCCCACTGGGGTTTGGCCAGGACACCGGGGTTCCCACCCCCCATCTGGGGAGACATGCCAGAGGATCTGTACCTCCCAGGCGCTGGCAGGGCCGGGGAATGGCGCCCGAGACAGCGGCAGGGGTAGTGGGCAGGTAAAGCGGGCTGGGAGGTTTATGGTGCCGCATTTAACACCCCCCAACACACACACACACACTCTTTGTACAGGCGCCAGCCTGGATTCCAGCCCCGCCACCCCCCCACCCCCCAGAGACCCCAGTCCCACCACCCCAGGGCACAGCCACAGCCCTCTGCCGGGTAAGTGACATGGGAAACAGAGGCCCAGGGCTGGGTTCGGATCTCAGCCCCCCAGGGTCAATCCGGAGTCACCCCCGATTGCATTAGGAGCTCGGTGATCCTAACACCCCCCCACCCCACCCCCGGGACGTGGCTGCAGACTGACCCCTCCCCTCTTTAGCAGCTCCGGCCCCACCCTGGCACCTGGATTTCACCCAAGGCAACATCATTCGTCTGGGCCTGGGCGCTGGGGTCCTGCTGGCCCTGGGGCTGATCCTGGCTGAGTCCTGCCGCAGCTGGGAGAGACGAAGACCATGGACCAAGAGACCTGCCAGACGCAGGGGAGGGGTCCCCCCACCAGGGCATCTTGTGCCCCTCGACCACGACCTCCCACGCTGGGGAGGATACTCCTCACTCCCGACCCGCAGCCCCAGGAAGTCCCAAGCAGTCTGCGAAGCGTTACAAAGGGATCTCGCAAAACGGGCGACTGGGAGGCAAAACCACCAATGAAATTCAACGTTGATCAATGCAAAGCAGCACTGCACATTGGAAACTGTAATCCCAACTCTGCAGGCAAATGGACAGGGTCTAAATGAGCTGTTATCACTCAGGAAAGAGATCTCGGCGTCAGTGTGGAGAGTTCTCTGAAAACATCCGCTCAATGTGCAGCGGCAGTCAAAAAAGCCAACAGAGAGTTGAGAATCATTAAGAAAGGGATAGATAATAAAACAGAAAATATCCTAATGCCTCTATATAAATCCATGGTACGCCCACATTTTGAATACTGTGTGCAGATGTGGTTGCCCCATCTCAAAAAAGACCCCTTTCACACTGCAAGCCTCTGAGTGTGACCCCCCCTTATAAATTAAAAAGGGGGGGTAATTTAATGGGGGCTCAGGGCTGGCAGCCCCATGGACCCCCATGTAACCACCTTGTGACTCCCTGAGGGGTCATGATCCCCGGTTTGAGAACCCCTCTGCTAGAGCAGTGGTTCCCAAACTTTAACAACCTGTGAACCCCTTTCACTAAAATGTCAAGTCTCGTGAACCCCCTCCTGAAAATGAATATTTCCAGGGATTTTCTCCCTTACCTGAGTATAAATTATAAAAGCAGTGATCTCAGAAATACAAAATTTGTTTTTATGACATGCTTATTACACACTATTTATTATTAATTATTATTTATCATGACAGTATTTTTATTACATTATGAAAACGGCAACCCTCGTCCAAGATCTCACTTTCGTAGCTTGTATCACTTTGAATAAGCCTGTTATAAGACAAGGCTCCTATGTTTCATCAAGGAGTATCAGATGTGAAACAGCAGGAAGGTATTTAAGAAGCCTCCTTCACAAGCATTCAGGGCTTGAGTAGTCCAGGCAAAGAACGCACGTGACAACAAAGCTTAAACTTGTTCTTCATAATCATTTTAAAAACAACACTAGCTGCCTATTTCATTCTAAAAACAGCCATAATTATCCACTTCCCTTTCCATTTCTTATAAGGAGTCTTGAAGTTTAAATCTCCTCGGTGTGATAGAGATGCTTGCTTTGATCTGCTTAGCTCTTGGAAGTCCAGGGGCTCCGGGCTGCTGGCCCCCTGCTGCCTGGGGTCCCTAGGGACAGCTCTATCCGCCATTAGGGAATTTTTTTCCGAGAACCCCCTGTAACATTTCGTGAACCCCAGTTTGGGAACCACTGTGCTAGAGGCTCTCAACAACACAACGGTCAGTGTTGAACCCGGGCTGACAAACCGGTCGGGGGGATATGATGGAGGGCTATGAAATCCTGACTGGTGTGGAGAAAGTGAATAAGGAAGTGTTATTTACTCCTTCACATAACACAAGAACCAAGGGCCACCCAATGAAATTGACAGGCAGCAGATTTAAAACAAACAAAAGGAAATACTTCTTCACATAATGGAACCTGTGGAACTCCTTGCCAGAGGATGTTGTAGAGGTCAAACATATAATGGGGTCTGGAGGAAAGGTCCATCAATGGCTATTATCCAAGCTGGTCAGGGATGCAACCCCATGCTCTGGGTGTCCCTAAACCTCTGACTGCCAGAAACTGGGACTGGACGACAGGGGATGGATCAGTGGATAATTGCCTGTGACGTTGCACTTCATAATGTTTTATGGAAATATGCTAATGAGTGTGAATATGTTATAACTGGAATATGCTTTATGCAAAAGGTCTCTTGTAAGGTATTATTACAAAGCTTATAATCTACTGAGTGTGATCATCCTATTTGTATCTATGTATCATTCTTGTATCTGAAACTAGGAATATGAAGTATAACTCTGAGGTCCTACTGTAATTATGCAAAGTGTGGGCCATTAATGGTGCTTTAGAATCCTGACGGCTCCCATTGACTCGGACAATTGGCTGTAAATGGCCCTGTTTACTTGCAAACCTACCTCTGTATGTGTGGGCCAGTCCAGGACATGTGACCATGGCACATGATACTGGAATCCATCTTAAACCTGGTGCTTTTCCAGTTAGAAGGAGGGATGGGGACACAGAGAGACAAAAGATTCCCACCTTGTGCCAAAGCTATAAAAGGGGGTGGAACAGACCAAAGGGGGCTGCCAGTCATGAAAAAGCCCCTAGTTTCCACCTAAGATGCCTGCTGGAACTAACAAGGACTGTAACGAGGAAAGGATTGGGCCCAGATTAGGAAGGAGTCTAGTCTGTGAAAGAAGCTTATTGGAACATCTCGGTAATCAGTTTCATAATGTATTAGGCTTAGACTTGCGTATTTTGTTTTATTTTGCTTGGTAACTTGCATTGTTCTGTCTGTTATTACTTGGAATCACTTAAATCCTACTTTTTATACTTAATAAAATCACTTTTGTTTATTGATAAACCCAGAGTAAGTGATTAATACCTGGGGGAGCAGTCTGCTGTGCATCTCTCTCTATCAGTGTTATAGAGGGCAGACAATTTATGAGTTTACCCTGTATAAGCTTTATACAGAGTAAAACAGATTTATTTGAGGTTTGGATCCCATTGGGAGCTGGGTGTCTGGGTGCTGGAAATAGGTGACTTGCTGAGCAGTTTTTGGTTAAAGCCTGCCGCTTGGGGATGTGGTTCAGACCCTGGGTCTGTGCTGCAGCAGGCTAGTGTGTCTGGCCCAACAAGGCAGGGTTCTGGAGTCCCAAGCTGGCAGGGAAAACGGGCTCCGAGGTCGTTTCAGCACATCAGGTAACAGTACTAAGGGGCTCTCTGTGACTGACCCCGTCACATTGCCCTGTTCTGTTCATCCCCTCTGAAGCACCTGACCCCAGCCACTCTCAGACGACAGGATACTGGGCTAGACGGACCATTGCTCTGACCCAGTGCAGCCGTTCTTACTTGTTATGATCCCAGCCACGTGGCCGGTGCCCCTGGGAAGTTGCTTTAGGTGAGAAAGTCCTTTAGCCCAGGATCTGAGCCTGTGAAAGTGACATTTCGACTCGAACAGTGGTGTTCTGCGTTGGGTTTCCCAGTTGTCCGCTCTGTTTCCACCCTCCTGCCTCAGCAGCTCGGCTGTCGTCAGCGGTGGTAATAACCTTCTGGTTGTTTCCGCTGTGGTGTCCCGAAGGCCTGACCCTGAGCTGGGGCCAGCTGTGGGTACCCGGCCACACTGCTCGTTACCATGCACGTCCGTGTCAGGGGCTGCACGCCGCCGGGCGACACCTGCTGAAGGGGCTCGGGGTGCCGTCGCTGATACCCCGCAAGGCAAAGCATGGGCTGGCCTAGCCCAGTGGCGATTGCTTGGGGGGCTGGCAGTGTCCAGGAGCTGGCGACCAACAAACCAGTGGCCTGGTTCTCAGAACCAGCGGAACTGATTTTGCTAAAATTCTCCCCCCAAAATTCATCCCACGGCAGCTGCCTGGGCTGAGGTAATTCTATCCCCAATGATGAACATCTGGCAACGTTATCAGCATCTGGAAAACAGGGGCTTATAATGGGAAGAGTTTTTCCCCAGCTCTGGGAAGGGAGTGGGGTCTAGTGGTTAGAGCAGGGGGGGCTGGGAGCCAGGACGCCAGGGTTGTCGCCCTGACTCTGGCAGGGGAGTGGGGGTCTAGTGGTTAGAGGGGGGGGTGTGGCTGGGAGACAGGACTTCTGGGTTCTCACCCTGGCTCTAGGATGGGAGTGGGGTCTAGTGGTTAGAGTTGGGGGGGGGGAGGTCGGACTCCTGGGTTCTCTCCTCCTGTGACGAAGTGGGAATGTTCTTAATGTTTTGTATGAATACGCTGTGTGTGCCTCAGTTTCCCCTGTGTGTTACTCAAGTATCTAGGTGGTGGGATATGGGTGTGTGATTATTGCAGAGCCCCCTAGAGGGCGGGTGTGATGCCGACGGGCTGCCTGGGCTCAGACAATGGCCGACAATCTGTGTCCTGGCAACTGATGGCCGGGGCCCACCCTCTGCGCAAGCTGGCCGGAGGTGCTGGAGAACAAAGCGAGAGGTGGCGGCCGGGGGACCTGTTTGCCCAGGAAAGAGACAAAGGGCGGAGGAGGGGCAGTTGGGCATCACAGAGGCCGGGCTGGTGGAAGCTGGTCAGTCTCCTGGTTTGGGACTTGGGTGGGAGGAGCCCGGGGGGGCCCTGGGTTCTGGATCGCCCCCCCTCCCCCCCCCCGAGATGGACTTTGCTGGCTGCTCCTGATTTCGGTGCTAACGAGCTCTGTTCTATGCTGCTCCCGATGACTAATAAACCTTCTGTTTTCCATGCTGGCTGAGAGTCACTGCTGAGTGCGGAGGTGGGGTGCAGGACCCCTTTGGGGGGGGGGTGAGGCTTCCCCAGGGGTCCCAGCCTGATGGACTCGCTGCGGGGCACTCACAGTGTGAACAGGGGCGCTGAAGCCAAGGAGGGATGCCGTAGGCAGATTGGGCCCTGGGGGGTGTCACATTGTGACGAGGAACCTGTTCTGTTCATCCCTCATTCGGCGAGGTCCCAGAGTCTGCGCACTCTGTTACACCGCCACAAGCTCCCTCCCCTCTCGCTGCCTCAGTTTCCCCCTCTGGAGACTGGGGCTACCGATCCTGGCCAGGCTTTGAGGTCTATGGGACAGAAGGGCCCGTTATTATAATACACCCCCCTCGCTGCGGGGCGCCTGCGGCCCTGTCCGGCTCCCAGTTCTGTCGGGGGACAGAGGAAGGAAATCCAGCCGCCTCTGAACAGCCAGGGTTCCAGTCAGCCAGGCAGAGACTCAATTCGAGGGGGGGGGGGGAGTGGCGAGTGTCTATTACCCCGTGTCAGGGAGCCCAGCTGTGGCAGAGTGGGAAGTTTTCATAATAATTTGTATTACTACGGTGTGTGCCTCAGTTTCCCCTATGCAGTGCCTGGTTAACTAGGTGGTGGGAAAAGGCTGTTTACTCTTCGCAGAGACCCAGGTGTGACTGACGTCAGCTGTCTGGGGCCAGGTCACTGGCCCATGGAGGGTCCCAGAAGATAATGGCCCAGCTATTTGGTACCTAACAACTAATGACGGGGGATGGCCGGAAGCGAGCTGGGTGGGAGCAGCTGGAGGACAAAGGATGGGGGCCAGGTGCTCAGGTTTCCCGGACCAAGGCCGCAAGCTGGAGGAGGGGCTGGGGGGTTGCTCTGTGTGGGGCGCTGGGAGCAGGACGCTCTTTGGGACTGGGACTGGGACTCGGGGAGTGGGGGCAGAGCAGATCTCGGGCCTCTGGCCCGACCCACATGGACTTTGCTGTAACTTTAACCAAGGACTTTCTGCGCTGTGTCCTGACCCCTCCTGTGTCCACACCACTGGCTTAGTCACTCCAGATCAAGGGAACGGGGGGTGACCAGGCTCCCATTTGGGGTATGAGTCTACCTCCATGGTCCGATCCCGGCGGACTCGCTGCAAGAAGCTCCCGGCGTGCCCCAGGGGGACGGCAGGCTCCGAGGGTTGGTTCCCCGGAGGTGGTGTGAGGCCGAGGGGCTGACCCCAGTGAGTGTGACCCACAGGGGGCTGATGTACCGCCGGGCTCCTCCCAGGGACTGCTCCAGAGCCGGGCGAGAGCACCGGATCTGTGGATCCATGACGGGGGTGGGAGAGAGCTTGTGGTAGCCGTGGCCAGCGGCTTCCCCTTGGAGCACGTGGGTGGCTCCGATCCGTGGCCCAGTGGCAGGGGGCATCCCGGGTCTGCTGCACTGCTCGCCGTGACCTCAGCCGATCCAGCCCCGGGCTGCCCCCCAAGGCCACGGGGGGCTCAGCCAGAGGAAGATGCTGTCACCGTGGTCTAGGGCCTGGTCCACGGACGTCCTGGTGGGGCCCGGGGGCGCATGGCGTGTGAGCAGATCCCAGCAGCCCGTGGCGTCCACTGTCCCCCAGCACAGTCTGAGACTGGGCAGGCGGGAGCAACGCCCTCAGACCCCGCACCCTGCTCCCACTGGGGCTGGAGGCAGGCAGAGGGGGCAGCACGGAGGGGTGAGGCGGCCCGAGCCGTGCCCGGAGGAGGGGCAGAGCGGAGGGGGTGGGGCGGAACCAGCCGTGCCCAGAGGCGGGGCAGAGCGGAGGGGG
>QXTE01000335.1:450151-506039 GCA_003942145.1 Platysternon megacephalum
GCGGCCCGAGCCGTGCCCGGAGGAGGGGCAGCGCGGAGGGGTGGGGCGGCCCGAGCCGTGCCCGGAGGAGGGGCAGAGCGGAGGGGGTGGGGCGGACCGAGCCGTGCCCGGAGGAGGGGCAGAGCAGAGGGGGTGGGCACCGGAGAGGGGAGCGGAGTTGGGGGGAACCCGATGCCCCGCGGTCTGAGCGGACGTATCGAGCGGCTGAAGACACCCGGACCCCCTGTCCGATTGCAGCCAGCAGGAGGCAGCGGGCTCACACCCACGCCCCTCGGCCTAGCAAATTCTTCACTCCCCGGCCTGCGTTCGGTGCTCAGAATAAATTCCTGCTCAGCCCCTGGAGGTGGGACCCACCTGTGCCCGGCCTCGTAGCAGCTCACCGATTGGGCGTNAGAGGAGGGGCAGCACAGAGGGGTGGGGCGGACCGAGCCATGCCCAGAGGAGGGGCAGCGCGGAGGGGTGGGGCGGCCCGAGCCGTGCCCGGAGGAGGGGCAGCGCGGAGGGGGTGGGGCGGACCGAGCCGTGCCCGGAGGGGGGGCAGCGCGGAGGGGGTGGGGCGGACCGAGCCGTGCCCGGAGGAGGGGCAGCGCGGAGGGGGTGGGGCGGACCGAGCCGTGCCCGGAGGAGAGGCAGCGCGGAGGGGGTGGGGCGGCCCGAGCCGTGCCCGGAGGAGGGGCAGAGCGGAGGGGGTGGGGCGGTCCGAGCCATGCCCGGAGGAGGGGCAGAGCGGAGGGGTGGGGCGGCCCGAGCCGTGCCCGGAGGAGGGGCAGAGTGGAGGGGGTGGGCACCGGAGAGGGGAGCGGAGTTGGGGGGAACCCAATGCCCCGCGGTCTGAGCGGACATATCGAGCGGCTGAAGACACCCGGACCCCCTGTCCGATTGCAGCCAGCAGGAGGCAGCGGGCTCACACCCACGCCCCTCGGCCTAGCAAATTCTTCACTCCCCTGCATGCTCAGAATAAATTCCTGGTCAGCCCCTGGAGGTGGGACCCACCTGTGCCCGGCCTCGTAGCAGCTCACCGATTGGGCGTCTCTCCTGTGCTCGGTGCCCGACTGCTCGGTAGTTTCGCCCCTTTGGTTTTATCCATGTATTGGTTTATTTACTGCTCCCTGCTGGGGAGAATCAGACCAGTTCCCCCACCACCACCACCAGCACTTCCCCCCTGGCTCCTGCATTTCAGGCCGGCTTTGGTGAAGCCTGGAAGGAGTCAGACCCAGATCCGGCGGGGGAGGGAGGGATACGTTACGTGGAGCGCTTCAGAGATAAGGCGCGGACCCCGCAAATGCTCAAGCAAACCTTGCACCGCGGGCGTAGCATCACCCTCAGCTCGCTGCTCGAAGAAGCATCTACACAGCAAAACGAGCCCTGCTGCGCCGAATCGCAGGGTGGGTCTACACAGCAGCCAGACACCCGCGGGTGCCCCGTGCCAGCCGACTCCGGCTCGCGGGGCTTGGGCTGCGGGGCTGTAAAATGGCCGGGTAGATTTGCGCTCCTGCGAATGGGGAGGGTCTCAGAGCCCAGGCTCCAGCCTGAGCCCCAAAGTTTACACGGCTGTCTTTAGCACACCCCTCCCCCCCCCGCAAGCCTGAGTCAGCTGAGCCGGCCTCGGTGCTGCGGGGGAGCGCTCGGCAGTGTAGACACCCCTGAGTGTTTGCAGAATCAGAGCCAAAATCACTAAACTGCACCAAGATCCCGGGCGGGGTCTGTGCAGTGCCCGGCACAATGAGAGACTGGGTCTCCACACCCCATGGTGTGCTCTACACACACACCTCTCCAAATCGCCTCCACACACACACACCTCTCCAAATCGCCTCCACACACACACCTCTCCTCCCCCTCCAAATCACCTCCACACACACACCTCTCCTCCCCCTCCAAATCACCTCCACACACACACCTCTCCTCCCTCTCCAAATCCCCTCCACACACACACCTCTCCTCCCTCTCCAAATCACCTCCACACACACACCTCTCCTCCCTCTCCAAATCGCCTCCACACACACACCTCTCCTTCCTCTCCAAATCACCTCCACACACACACCTCTCCTCCCCCTCCAAATCACCTCCACACACACACCTCTCCTCCCTCTCCAAATCCCCTCCACACACACACCTCTCCTCCCTCTCCAAATCACCTCCACACACACACCTCTCCTCCCTCTCCAAATCACCTCCACACACACACCTCTCCTCCCTCTCCAAATCGCCTCCACACACACACCTCTCCTCCCTCTCCAAATCACCTCCACACACACACCTCTCCTCCCTCTCCAAATCACCTCCACACACACACCTCTCCTCCCTCTCCAAATCACCTCCACACACACACCTCTCCTCCCCCTCCAAATCACCTCCACACACACACCTCTCCTCCCTCTCCAAATCCCCTCCACACACACACCTCTCCTCCCTCTCCAAATCACCTCCACACACACACCTCTCCTCCCTCTCCAAATCACCTCCACACACACACCTCTCCTCCCCCTCCAAATCACCTCCACACACACACCTCTCCTCCCTCTCCAAATCCCCTCCACACACACACCTCTCCTCCCTCTCCAAATCACCTCCACACACACACCTCTCCTCCCTCTCCAAATCGCCTCCACACACACACCTCTCCTTCCTCTCCAAATCGCCTCCACACACACACCTCTCCTCCCTCTCCAAATCACCTCCACACACACACCTCTCCTCCCTCTCCAAATCACCTCCACACACACACCTCTCCTCCCTCTCCAAATCGCCTCCACACACACACCTCTCCTCCCTCTCCAAATCACCTCCACACACACACCTCTCCTCCCTCTCCAAATCACCTCCACACACACACCTCTCCTCCCTCTCCAAATCGCCTCCACACACACACCTCTCCTCCCTCTCCAAATCACCTCCACACACACACCTCTCCTCCCTCTCCAAATCACCTCCACACACACACCTCTCCTCCCTCTCCAAATCGCCTCCACACACACACCTCTCCTCCCTCTCCAAATCACCTCCACACACACACCTCTCCTCCCTCTCCAAATCACCTCCACACACACACCTCTCCTCCCTCTCCAAATCGCCTCCACACACACACCTCTCCTCCCTCTCCAAATCACCTCCACACACACACCTCTCCTCCCTCTCCAAATCACCTCCACACACACACCTCTCCTCCCTCTCCAAATCACCTCCACACACACACCTCTCCTCCCTCTCCAAATCACCTCCACACACACACCTCTCCTCCCTCTCCAAATCACCTCCACACACACACCTCTCCTCCCTCTCCAAATCACCTCCACACACACACCTCTCCTCCCTCTCCAAATCACCTCCACACACACACCTCTCCTCCCTCTCCAAATCACCTCCACACACACACCTCTCCTCCCTCTCCAAATCACCTCCACACACACACCTCTCCTCCCTCTCCAAATCACCTCCACACACACACCTCTCCTCCCTCTCCAAATCCCCTCCACACACACACCTCTCCTCCCTCTCCAAATCACCTCCACACACACACCTCTCCTCCCTCTCCAAATCACCTCCACACACACACCTCTCCTCCCTCTCCAAATCGCCTCCACACACACACCTCTCCTCCCTCTCCAAATCGCCTCCACACACACACCTCTCCTCCCTCTCCAAATCACCTCCACACACACACCTCTCCTCCCCCTCCAAATCACCTCCACACACACACCTCTCCTCCCTCTCCAAATCCCCTCCACACACACACCTCTCCTCCCTCTCCAAATCACCTCCACACACACACCTCTCCTCCCTCTCCAAATCGCCTCCACACACACACCTCTCCTTCCTCTCCAAATCGCCTCCACACACACACCTCTCCAAATCGCCTCCACACACACACCCCTCCTTCCTCTCCAAATCACCTCCACACACACACCTCTCCTCCCTCTCCAAATCACCTCCACACACACACCTCTCCTCCCTCTCCAAATCGCCTCCACACACACACCTCTCCAAATCGCCTCCACACACACACCTCTCCTCCCTCTCCAAATCGCCTCCTGGCGCATCTCCCTTCCTCCCCCGTTTCCCTTCTGGGGGGCGGGGATGAGCTCAGCAGTGTAGACACACCCCTGAGTGTTTGCACAATCAGAGCCAAAATCACTAAATCGCACCAAGATCCTGGGCAGGGTCTATGCAGTGCCCGGCACAATGAGGGACTGGGTCTCCACCCACACACCCCTCTTCCCTCTCCAATGTTAATACAGCCTAGGTCCCCACCCGGTTTTGGCCAGGCCGCCTCTCGACCCCGCAGCGAATCCGGAACAAGGAAAAGGCCCACGATAGATGGCGCGACCTTATTAAGGCATAGTGCTTACCACACAGGGGGGGGAAAAAAACCTTATCTGGGCCGTTTCTACAGTTTCCGTATTGTATTGTTCTTCCTAGTAAGGAAGAAACAGCAAGGGCACTAAGCCAATCAATGTGTGCCACACATATCCTCTGGGCTATATATAGTCGCCCCTGTATAGCCATCCGAGGTGTCCTGAGACGACCCAACGTCACCGCCAGTCCAGGTCTGATCAACCAGGACTTGATCCGCTCCCGAATCCAGTCCAAGCGCATGTCGTGTTGCCGGCCCGAACTCACCATGTATGTACTTCCCTATCTGGCTGTCATTTGCCTGGCCTGGCCGTAAGTAACTAACTAGACAAAATTCTTTCGTTTTGTTTTGTCTATCCCCCTGTTGTTTCCTTAGGTTTTAAGTTTTTTACTTTCTTGCGCGCTCTTTTTTTTCTTTTTTCTGTTTTCCTGTCTTGTTTGTTTACATTTAGTTATATGACATTGTAGTTAGCGGATAAAAGACGCGGTATTAATAATAACCATATTTACCATTTTATAATAAAATTGAGTTGTATCCAGTTCGTCTCGTCCCGGGTCATTCATCTCAGTCCTTCACCGAGAATCCCAAAGAACCCCCAGCCCTTGTGGGTTGAACATGGCGTCGCGAACAGGATTCTCGGGGTCGGAGGGACTGTCAATGTCCCGGGAGGTCTAGATCTGGAGGGGACGATGAAATGGAACAGTTTCATCATTTACAGTTCCATCTTCTTACAAGTAAATCCCAACCCGAGAGACTTGAATGGGTTTGTTCCATTGGTTCAGGGAGGGACTGCAAGAGTTATACAAAAGCAGCAAAGAATCCTGTGGCACCTTATAGACTAACAGACGTTTTGCAGCATGAGCTTTCGTGGGGGAATACCCACTTCTTCGGATGCAAGTAGTGGAAAACTCCAGGGGCAGGTATATATATGCAAGCAAGAAGCAAGCTAGAGATAACGAGGTTAGTTCAATCAGGGAGGATTACAGTGGATTACAGGATTACAGAGTTATACAGTGCCTCTCACGTTGCGCGATGTGGGCTGTCTTTTAACAGTCCACCCAGCTTTTAGAGCAACCCCCTCCGATCGGTCCCTCCAACCCCAGTGTACCCAGGCTGGGGATCTGACCGATGAGTCGGACCCGGCACAACTATGGAAAAATTGTTGCCGAATAGTGAAAACGTCAGAGGCTCCAGGGCCGCGTCGAAAATACCCGGCGCGCACCCGAGCCGAAAGGGCCCGGTTCAGGTTCCTGCTCGGTCAAGGGCTCCCAAAGAAGGCCTTGCGTAAGATGACCGATATCCAGCAGCTGGAGCTAGCCGTAGAATTGGGATGGGAGGTCTGGGGCCACTCACAAGAGAAGCCAAAAAACGACTAGGGGCCGAATGCCACCCGGCCTGAATCCGTAACCCCGTGGACAAACGCCGCCATGTCACCCTTCTAATTGAGGGTCGTATCCCCACAGAGTTTCTTTTACACACGGGGACACAAATTAGCTTTATCACCCCAGACGTCCCGCATGTTCCCACTGGGTCCTACATGTTTGTACAAGGACTCCGCGCCATCCAACAAAGCCCTGTAGTCCTTGTCAAAGTCACCCGTGGCCCCTATTTCGTCAAACTTAAAGCCCTGTTGGGCTCTAAAAACCTGTTAGGCGTCTCGGATATTAAAAGACTTAATCTAAAACAGCACGTTTTAGAGGCCCTCCCTGCTGAAGCGCACCCAAAGGCGTCTCCCTATGTCCCTATTGTAAAAGATCCCAGGACTTGGAAATATAGCCCCATCCCCACTCCCCCGGCCGGACAGGAACCAGTCCGAGCCCTCATTAACCAACTTTTAAAGGAAGGCAAACTCGAACGAGTTAGTTCATCCCGATATTTATCACCCGGATGGGGAATCCCCAAGCCTGTCTTTTTTCCTGTCTTGTTTGTTTACGTTTAGTTATATGACGTAGTTAGCTGATAAAAGACGCGGTATTAATAATTACCATATTTACCATTTTATAATACAATTGAGTTGTATTCAGTTCTTCTCGTCCCGGGTCATTCATCTCAGTCCTTCACCGAGAATCCCAAAGAACCCCCAGCCCTTGTGGGTTGAACATCCAAATTGCCTCCCAGCGCATCCCCCCTCCAGTTTCCCTTCCAGCCTCTCCCTTTTGAAGCCTTTCAGGGAACCCAGCTGTGACAGTGCTGCCCGTGGGAGCCAGCTGAGGTCACTCAATTAGGGTGAACTGCAAACAGAACGGGGCAGACAAACCCCAAACGCTGGTGAATATTTTAATACTTAGATTTCCTAAGCCAGCCCAAAACAGCTTCTGTACTACCTCACTGGTTACTTAGAAGTCCAAACAACGCAGTTCCCTTAAAGTACCCAGCCTCAGGCCTCCATCCAGACACACATGTCAGAGATAATGATGATTACTGAGAATCTTATCTCATCATATAAAAGAAAAGGTTCTTCCAATCCCAAAGGATCAGTCACATACCCAGGTTCAATTATAACTTAGATCTTACCCAAAATACACGCTTTAGTTCATTCTTATTAACTAAGCTAACATTTATTAAAAAAGAAAAGAGAGAGAGAGTTGGTTAAAAGATTAATATACATACAGACTTGAATTTAATTCTTGAGGTTCAGATACATAGCAGAGGTGAGCTTGTAGTTGACAAAAGTCCATAGGTTATAGTTCAATGTCCATATTCAGGGTGGCTCCAGTCAATGACTGGAGATCTCAATCCTTATGGCTTAAGGTTTCCCCCTCTTGAAACTCAAAGCAGATCTGAGATGAAGCAGGATCGTGTCCCAGGGTTTTTATACATTTTCAGCAGCCTTTTGGCCTGAGAAAACAATAGGCTTATCATAGAATCATAGAATATCAGGGCTGGAAGGGACCTCAGGAGGTCATCTAGTCCAACCCCCTGCTCAAAGCAGGACCAATTCCCAACTAAATCATCCCAGCCAGGGCTTTGTCAAGCCTGACCTTAAAAACCTCTAAGGAAGGAGATTCCACCACCTCCCTAGGTAACCCATTCCAGTGCTTCACCACCCTCCTAGTGAAAAAGTTTTTCCTAATATCCAGCCTAAACCTCCCCCACTGCAACTTGAGACCATTACTCCTTGTTCTGTCATCTGCTACCACTGAGAACAGTCTAGATCCATCCTCTTTGGAACCCCCCTTCAGGTAGTTGAAAGCAGCTATCAAATCCCCCCTCATTCTTCCTTTCTGCAGACTAAACAATCCCAGTTCCCTCCGCCTCTCCTCATAAGTCATGTGCTCCAGCCCCCTAATCATTTTTGTTGCCCTCCGCTGGATTCTTTCCAATTTTTCCACATCCTTCTTGTAGTGTGGGGCCCAAAACTGGACACAGTACTCCAGATGAGGCCTCACCAATGTCGAATAGCAGGGAATGATCACGTCCCTCGATCTGCTGGCAATGCCCCTACTTATACAGCCCAAAATGCCGTTAGCCTTCTTGGCAACAAGGGCACACTGTTGACTCATATCCAGCTTCTCGTCCACTGTAACCCCTAAGTCCTTTTCTGCAGAGCTGCTGCCTAGCCATTCGGTCCCTAGTCTGTAGCAGTGCATGGGATTCTTCCGTCCTAAGTGCAGGACACTGCACTTGTCCTTGTTGAACCTCATCAGATTTCTTTTGGCCCAATCCTCTAATTTGTCTAGGTCCCTCTGTATCCTATCCCTACCCTCCAGCGTATCTACCACTCCTCCCAGTTTAGTGTCATCTGCAAATTTGCTGAGAGTGCAGTCCAAGCCATCCTCCAGATCATTAATGAAGATATTGAACAAAACTGGCCCCAGGACCGACCCTTGGGGCACTCCACTTGAAACCGGCTGCCAACTAGACATGGAGCCATTGATCACTACCCGTTGAGCCCGACGATCTAGCCAGCTTTCTATCCACCTTATAGTCCATTCATCCAGCCCAGACTTCTTTAACTTGCCGGCAAGAACTTGCCGGCTTAACTCTTCTTCTCCCAAACATCCTGGCAATTAGCACAGGATAATTTATCCATTAAACAGTTCAGATACAGGTTACCACAACCTTCAAAGAGACATAGAGACAATAATACTATTTCACTCAAGTGTCTTCCTAAATGTTAATATTTCTTTTTTGATCTTTGATTCAAAGCTATAGCAATAGACAAGACTTGTTTGCTTACATCACAAGACCTGAGCAAACATCTACCCTTTTATCTCTAACAATGCAGCCTTGCATTTCAAAGCTCTATTCATTTACAGATCTTTCTAACCAGCCTCTAAAGTTCGGCCATGGGTCAGGTCAGTCTGTGAGTTAATTAACTCTTTTTGGCCCTGTCACCTTCCAATGAGATATTATTGCCCAGCATGCAGGAGTAAGACGACGACTTTAAAGGCAATGTTTGCAAAGGCAAAGGGATGGGTTTGGTTTTTACACCTCGTGGCCCCTTTGCTGTACAGCGCCATGCTGCACTTCTGAATCTGGCGCCCCGCCTCCACATGGTCGTCCGGGCAGCGGCCAAGCAGGCCCGTCCCTTGACCCTGCCTCCTCCTGCGCAAAGCATATCAAGCCAGACGCTGGCCACCCTGCAAAACTCCTGCGGGGCCCCTCTATGGAAAAAAAAAAGCCTTCCAAAAAATCCAGACAGCCGTATCGCACCGCAAGTGGGATGGCGAGAAATCGATCCGTTACACGTGTCAGCATTTGTATGTCCTATGGCAAGGAACGCCCTCAAACACGTTTAAAAGAGGGCAATCTTTGTCACTGTGTTATTTTGAAGAAATAGCTTTTATCCACCATTCCTCCAGCGCTCTGCTTCAGTCACTGTGCGCCTCTCTGCCTCACGCAGGCGCCAGGCCAGCAAAGCACGTTAGCGGGTGCTTTGTTTTAAGCACCTCAATCGTCCCCTGGAAGCAGGGACCCCATGAAACACAAGAGGTCTCGTTTTTCTGTGATTCTGCAGGGGAGACTGAATATGGCCGCTGCATATTTTTAGACCCGCTCTGCGAGAGTTATGGCACCTGAGCACCTCGGCGTGTCTAACAGCGACTGTCCGAGAGATCAGTTGTTTTCTCCTAGGCGCCTAGCAGGAAAGCCACAAAATGTCGTTCCTCCACATGCTGTATATCATTCTTCTGGGGCTCGGTGTTTTAAACCCGCCTGTGCCCTTTGAGTGGCTTGTTACGCATTTGAAACCTATTTCAGCCCAAATAAAGGTGACACTCCCCCCCCTTTGTCCTCCAGTGTCAAACAGCAAGCGTGGGCGTCTTAACTCCTGAAAAGCGAGTTTCCTCCACATGTTGCCTTCCCCAGGGCTGCTGGCGATTCCCCCTGTTAGAGAGGCCAACCGATAGAGCAAAAATTGAGCAGGCAGGAAAAGCAGACCGGAGGTGGCCACATCCTTGTGACGATGTCAGAGCAAGAGCGAGTAGGCGCAGCTTTCCCCACAGCACCCCTCCAGCCCCGCACGGCCAAGTTTCACTTCTCAATTTTATGGAAGCGACAGCTGCAGCATTTGTCACCTGTGCAAAAAAAAAAAAAAAAAGCCCTTGCCCCGAGGATTCGCGTCTCAGGAGGTTCCCCTGCCAAAAACCGCCAGGTTGGCTTAGAAATCAGGAGCTGAATGGGAAACGCCAGGGGCTCTGTCTTTGCCTTCGGGACTTTGAGCCGTGTGGCCTGTTCCCTGCCCTGAGGGCCAGGAGCTTCAACATTTTGTTTTTGATGGAACTTCCTTGAACCCGGGCGCCGTGGTCAAGAGGCAAGGAGTGGGGCAGGCCTGGGGTGTGAGGCCATGAACGGGAGCTCGGGGCAATGGGAGGGAGGCAGCGGGGCCCAGGGGCAATGGGGGGGTCAGGGGGAGCCTAGGGAGGCAGCGGGGGCCAGGGGTGAGGGGGGATGCGGGGTCGGGGCAGCAGCAGGGACCAGGGGCAACGTGGGGATGGGGGAGCCGGGGAGGCAGCGGAGTGGGGGATGGGGGGGATGTGAAACATAACGAGCAGCACACATCTGTCACCAAGCCGTGTCTGTCTCTCTCTCTCGCGCACACACACACACATATCCCCACCGGGCGGGGCTTCCAAAAACCAGGGTTATCGGCTCATTCCCCAGCCACGCGGCGTCTGCAGCCGCGGCCCGGCCTTGGGGAGGGGGAGCCGTTATTCCTAGAAATCAGCTGGGGGGTGGGAACTGGAGCCGTCTCCTCTCTCCTCCCATCGGACTGAGGCCGGCGAGTTGGAGCCAAAGTGATCAGACAAGAGGGGGTGACGGGGAGGGAATTGGCCCAGGCTAGCGCTGCGGGCGGCAGCACCAGGCGGCTCCGCTTCACGCCGGGCAGTGTAGGTTCTTGGTCTGAGTGCAGGAGCCGTGAGCTCACTGCAGGCAGGCGGCGTCGGGTGCCCCAGTCTCACTCCCTGGAACCAGCCGTTGGCATCCGAGCAGAGATTCCTGGGCCCTGTTTGTGACCACCCCTGTTCCAGGCCTCGGGCCAATAATAAAATAGCTTATGCTAGCAAACCAACTGGAGACCATGGCTCCCGGTGCTCCAGCAATGGGAAATTGATGTGCCAGGCCTCACATTGCTCCCACTTGGCTTAGGGGCGAACCCTCCCCCCCCCCCGCCCCATTCCCCTTTGCTCAGCCCCAGGGAAAAGAACATAACATAAGAACATAAGAACGGCTGTACCGGGTCAGACCAAAGGTCCATCCAGCCCAGTATCCTGTCTACTGACAGTGGCCAATGCCAGGTGCCCCAGAGGAAGTGAATCTAACAGGTAATGATCAAGTGATCTCTCTCCTGCCATCCATCTCCACCCTCTGACAAACAGAGGCTAGGGACACCATTCCTTACCCATCCTGGCTAATAGCCACTAATGGACTTAACCACCATGAATTTATCCAGTTCTCTTTTAAACGCTGTTATAGTCCTAGCCTTCACAACCTCCTCAGGCAAGGAGTTCCACAAGTTGACTGTGCGCTGCGTGAAGAAGAACTTCCTTTTATTTGTTTTAAACCTGCTGCCTATTAATTTCATTTGGTGACCCCTAGTTCTTGTATTATGGGAATAAGTAAATAACTTTTCCTTATCCACTTTCTCAACATCACTCATGATTTTATATACCTCTATCATGTCCCCCCTTAGTCTTCTCTTTTCCAAGCTGAAGAGTCCCAGCCTCTCTAATCTCTCCTCGTATGGGACCCTCTCTAAACCCCTAATCATTTTAGTTGCCCTTTTCTGAACCTTTTCTAGTGCTAGAATATCCTTTTTGAGGTGAGGAGACCACATCTGTACACAGTATTCGAGATGTGGGCGTACCATGGATTTATATAAGGGCAATAATATATTCTCTGTCTTATTCTCTATCCCCTTTTTAATGATTCCTAACATCCTGTTTGCTTTTTTGACCGCCTCTGCACACTGCGTGGACATCTTTAGAGAACTATCCACAATGACGCCAAGATCTTTTTCCTGACTCGTTGTAGCTAAATTAGCCCCCATCATGTTGTATGTATAGTTGGGGTTATTTTTTCCAATGTGCATTACTTTACATTTATCCACATTAAATTTCATTTGCCATTTTGTTGCCCAATCACTTAGTTTTGTGAGATCTTTTTGAAGTTCTTCACAATCTGCTTTGGTCTTAACTATCTTGAGTAGTTTAGTATCATCTGCAAACTTTGCCACCTCACTGTTTACCCCTTTCTCCAGATCATTTATGAATAAATTGAATAGGATTGGTCCTAGGACTGACCCTTGGGGAACACCACTAGTTACCTCTCTCCATTCTGAGAATTTACCATTAATTCCTACCCTTTGTTCCCTGTCCTTTAACCAGTTCTCAATCCATGAAAGGACCTTCCCTTTTATCCCATGACAGCTTAATTTACGTAGGAGCCTTTGGTGAGGGACCTTGTCAAAGGCTTTCTGGAAATCTAAGTACACTATGTCCACCGGATCCCCCTTGTCCACATGTTTGTTGACCCCTTCAAAGAACTCTAATAGATTAGTAAGACACGATTTCCCTTTACAGAAACCATGTTGACTCTTGCTCAAGAGTTTATGTTTTTCTATGTGTCTGACAATTTTATTCTTTACTATTGTTTCAACTAATTTGCCCGGTACCGACGTTAGACTTACCGGTCTGTAATTGCCGGGATCACCCCTAGAGCCCTTTTTAAATATTGGCGTTACATTAGCTAACTTCCAGTCATTGGGTACCGAAGCCGATTTAAAGGACAGGTTACAAACCTTAGTTAATAGTTCCGCAACTTCACATTTGAGTTCTTTCAGAACTCTTGGGTGAATGCCATCTGGTCCCGGTGACTTGTTAATGTTGAGTTTATCAATTAATTCCAAAACCTCCTCTAGTGACACTTCAATCTGTGACAGTTCCTCAGATTTGTCACCTACAAAAGCCAGCTCAGGTTGGGGAATCTCCCTAACATCCTCAGCCGTGAAGACTGAAGCAAAGAATCCATTTAGTTTCTCCGCAATGACTTTATCATCTTTAAGCGCTCCTTTTGTATTTTGATCATCAAGGGGCCCCACTGGTTGTTTAGCAGGCTTCCTGCTTCTGATGTACTTAAAAAACATTTTGTTATTACCTTTGGAGTTTTTGGCTAGCCGTTCTTCAAACTCCTCTTTGGCTTTTCTTATTACATTCTTGCACTTAATTTGGCAGTGTTTATGCTCCTTTCTATTTGCCTCACTAGGATTTGACTTCCACTTTTTAAAGGAAGTCTTTTTATCTCTCACTGCTTCTTTTACATGGTTGTTAAGCCACGGTGGCTCTTTTTTAGTTCTTTTACTGTGTTTCTTAATTTGGGGTATACATTGAAGTTGGGCCTCTATTATGGTGTCTTTAAAAAGCGCCCATGCAGCTTGCAGGGATTTCACTTTAGTCACTGTATCTTTTAACTTCCGTTTAACTAACCCCCTCATTTTTGCATAGTTCCCCCTTTTGAAATTAAATGCCACAGTGTTGGGCAGTTGAGGTGTTCTTACCACCACAGGGATGTTGAATGCTATTGTATTATGGTCACTATTTCCAAGCGGTCCTGTTATAGTTACCTCTTGGACCAGCTCCTGCGCTCCACTCAGGACTAAATCTAGGCAGCGGTGCCCCACCTGACCCAGCCTCTTGCTGGCTAGTATGTGCCAGCATTTTGCAGCGCTCAGCTGCTCCAACAGGGACACACACAGAGAGCAGGGGGCAGCAGGATTTTTACACTCACACACACAGCAAGGCCCAGCCCCTCCAGCAGGGGGTGGCAGGGACACACACATGCACACACACAGCAAGGCCCAGCCCCTCCAGCAGGGGGCACCAAGGACACATACACACAGCACCCCATATTCTTCACAGTGATATTATTATGATAGGATTATGGCATAATTATGATGCATTTTATACAAGACCGGTCATGCGAGGTGTCATTGGAAAGGTTATGGTTTACTGAATATGATTATCCTATTTGTGTGCATGTATCATGTTTGTATCTGGAGTTAGGAATATTGACTATGTGTCTGTATTTCAAATGGGCTTAATTTGGGTGACACGCACAACTAGCCTTTCAGGTACAACAATGAAGCCAGACAGTGCTGATGGCCCATCAGCAAAGACAGTGGACCCTGGAAGAACTTAACCTTCCTGTGAACCTTCCAGACAGCCTGTAAGTTATGGCTGCTATGACTCATGCAAGGTCATGTGACCAGGCCACATGTCTCTGGACTCCATCTTGGGATGTCAGTGTTTTTCCACAGACTGGTCTGGGGACCAAGTTTTCAAACAAAGGGTTCCCGCCTTATGCCAAAGCCGTATAAGGCAGGGAGTGACATCATCTGGGGGTCTTCACCAATGACTCCCCACACAAATGGACTCCTGAAAACACCCCTGAACCGGGGGACCCCAGTGCTAAAGGGATTTCTAGCCTGTGTGTGAAAACCCTGGGGAGTCCAAGCTGCAAAGCCAGCGTAGCTTGTGCCATCCATCAGGGTGAGAGATTGTGCATTCAAACCCTATCCTTCTAGTACGTTAAGCTTAGTTTGCATTTTTGTTTATTTGCTAGGAAATCTGCCTTGATCTGTTTGCTGTCACTTCAAATCTATCTTCTGTAGGTAATACATTTATTTTATGTTTTAATCTGAACCAGTAAGTTTGGTGTGAGGGAATCTTAGCTCAGGGGGCTGTTGCATTTCCTCTCCACATTGAGGAGGGAGGGGCAAACTCTATGAGACTCATAGAATCTCAGGGTTGGAAGGGACCTCAGGAGGTTCTAGTCCAACCCCCTGCTCAAAGCAGGACCAATCCACAGACAGATTTTTGCCCCAGATCCCTAAATGGCCCCCTCAGGGATTGAACTCACAACGCTGGGTTTAGCAGGCCAACGCTCAAACCACTGAGCTCTCCCTTCCCCGAGCAGTGCAAGATGTTATCATTTTGGGTTTATACTCCAGTTGGGGGGGGGGGGCGTGCCTGGGGAGCTGGGGGTTATTTTGGCTGGAGCCTCTCTATTGTTGGTTCAAGCAGTGGCTGGCCAGAGCCCGCATGTAACTGCAGCGGGGTGTGTCCCTGCCTGTGTGAATGCTGGTGAAAGTGTAGGACTGGGAGTGGGGCTGCAGCTTGTCACAGCAGCACAGTGAGAGAGGGAGCTCCAGCTGGGGGGTCAGAGGGCTCAGTGGTACCCCAGTTCCAGGTGGCACCCTGGGGGGAACCCATCACACAGGGCCCAGCCTCTCCAGCAGGAGGCGACACACACACGGCCTTGGCGCCTATATTATTTTGAAGGCAGGTGGGGGGGGGGGTCTCAGTGGGGCGATGGGGCCAGTGTCTGTGGGGGCGCAGGTGCAGAGGAGCAAAGGGGGCGGGGGAAGAATTGCTGTGGTACCAGATTCCCGCTGGCAAAGTCCTGCCCCCCTCACCTTTTCTTCCCTCTCTGACTCTCACCTTGGCCACAGCTCCACCCCAGGGCATCAGTCCCCGGGGGGCACCCACTGGGGCCCGCCGCCCCATGGCCAGAACAGGGTCACGCTGCACCCAGCCTGCGGCACCACCCTGCACCTCCCCACCCGGGCTCCTCCCTCTCCCACCCATGGCGAGTCCAGCAGGCCCCAGGGCATCTTCCCAGCAGCCGAGTGAGAATTACGGGGCCCCAGGCGCCCCCACCAGGCAACCGGTGCCACATGTTCCGAGGATGCCTCCGGAGGGGTGGGGGGCGTCCTCAGGCCTCCTGGGCAGAGATCTGCCCCCCCTCCCCCCCCCAGGGAGCTGTGCCCCCAGCCAGCAGGGACAGTTTGGGGCTGCACGGATGGAAGTGGACGCTGATTAGAGCCCAGGGCAAATTAACCCCAGTGCAAATCACCAGGCAACATTTCCAGCCACCTGCCGTTTGGGTTGTTTGGGGTCTTTTTCAGTGCCTGGAAAATGAAGTTCTGTTTGTTCATTTGATACAAAATAAAGACATATTAATAAAGTCTTAATACTAATAGTAATTAAATCTTTAATTAAAAAGAAACAATTTCATTCTTCAGCTCTACATCTGTACCTTTTCCAGTTACAATGTATCTTTTTTGAGATGGAGCGAACACATCTGCACACAGTATTCATGATGTGGGTGTACCATGGATTTATATAGCGGCAACATGATATTTTCTGTCTTATTATCTATCCCTTTCTTAATGAGTCCCAACATTCTGTTCACCTTTTTGACTGACGCTGCACATTGAGTGGATGTTGAGGGACGGGGTTAATCCCTCCCCACTCTCCAGTCCCCCAGCGTTTAGCATTTCAGCACTGCTGAGAAGTTTCTCATTCAGCACGGCCGACCGGTCCCCACCACTGGCATCCTCCGGCTGCGTCAGCTCTGCCAGCTCCTGCATCTCCTGCATGGGGCCTGCGTCGCCAGCCTGTTGGGACGGGGCAGCACTGGCAAGGAAGCCAAGACGGCTGCAGAACCAGTCTCGGCAGTGAGCTTTCTTATTTCTCTGACATATCAGCAGTGCCACCACCGCCATCAATACCACCACCACCACCACCACCGGCATCACCACCTCTGCAACACGGCTGGACCAAGATCCAGGTTCTGCAACCAACGACAGGAATTGCGGCATTAGCGGGAGAGTTGGTCAAACCCAGCCGAAAACTTCCAGCCTCTCCACCACGCTCAGCGTTCCACCTTGGAGCGCACAAAAGGGATTTTCCGGTTCGAGACGCTCCACAGTCCCCAGCTAATCTTGGGTTTGCCAATTTCCCTGGGGCTCCTAGGCACTACCATAACACACCTAATCGATAATGTACAGCACCTAGCGCTGTGGGGTGCTGGGCCATGACTGGGGCTGCTAGGCACCATACACTTTAGATTAAGGTTCCCTTGATAGCTGGTTTATAAGGCGATTGTACATGGTGGATATACAGTCTCAGCATGCTAAACACACAAGTAACACGTGTGCTTGTCTACACAAGGCCACTCAAGAAAACTAATCAGAATTGGCTTTTAAAATGTATTAGTTAAACCAAATTAAACCCCTGTGTGGACACTCTCCTTCAAAATTAAGGCAGCCTGAATTCTATTTAGCTTAATTCACTTCCAAAGTGAATCGAATTCAGGACACTTCAATTCTAAATAAGAGTGGCCACACAGGAGGGAGGGGTGGGGGGGAGGGTTAGTGCAGTTTAAGGAATGCACTTTAAATTCAGGGCAAGTCTATACTACAAAATTAAGTCGACCTAAGTTACGTCGACGTACAGCCAGGGCAGTAATTAAAACCCTTTTGCATGTCCACACTGCGCCCCTTGTGTCGGCGGCGCGCGTCCTCACCGTGCCAGCGTGGGGCATTGTGGGACGGCATCTGAAAGGCAGCAACAGGCCATGTCACCAGCTCCCCTGCATCGATCTAACTGCATCCACCCAAGTGCTAGGCCTCGTGCAGAGCTGGAGTTATTCCGTCGGTTCCATGGGTGGGAGCTGCCTTTCAGTGCAAACACTGACAGAGTTGGGGTGACGTAAGCTGCCTTATGTCCACCTAACGCTGTAGTGCAGACCAGAGCCTGCACTTTGTCATGATTCAGATTAATTTTCCTGAGTGGCCCTGTGTAGACAAACCCTGCAGCCACCATTCAACCCTTTCTAAATTATATTGAGGTTCCACGTAGAAGTAAAGTGTCACCCAAGAAATCAAGTCATAGATGGGCACGGACGTGGGGTTGGGAGCCAAGCGGTCAGTACCCGGAGGTTCTGCCCCACCCACTCTGCTCCATCGGCCAGTAGGGCGAGGAGAAGGGATGTAAAGCCATGGACGGCTCTCTCAGCGGGTGATGGAGATCTGACCCTGCTACTCCCAGCCCTGCTGGGACCAGGGAGCAGAGACCCTCCCTCCTGGCTGCTTCTTGGCCTCTAGCTGACACCGCGCTGTTCCTTGCTGTCTGGCCTGTCCGTGCCTGACAGGAGCCGGGCGGGACAATCTGCCGGGGAGCCGGGCAGCAGCCAGAATTAGCTGGTGATCCCGGCAGCCCGTTCCCAGCTCCGTCACTCACCCCCAGCTGCTGTCCCGTTGAGGCGATCGTCCCTGGCCAGGGAGGGCGGAGCTGAGGTTGGCGCGGGCTCTGGAATGAGACAATGCAGAGGCGGTTGCAGCGAGCGGATGCAGAGTCCCAGGTCAGAGGAGAGGGGTCCCATCCCCTCCAGCCCCCCTTAAAATCTGCCCCCCAAATGCCGCTGCGCAGAGTGAGAGCAGGGTCGGGCCGAGAGGGACTTCGATAGGGCGTCTGGGCCAGCCCCCTGCCCTGAGCCCGGACCAGTTACCCTGGACTCCAGCCCTGGCAGTCCAACCTGTTCTTAAAAACCTCCCATGACAGAGATTTCCCAACCTCCCTTAGAAGCCCATGTCTGGGCAGCGCCCGNGAGGGGTAGCCGTGTTAGTCTGGACCTATATTTATACCTGCCTCTGGAAATTTCCATTACATGCGTCCGACGAAGTGGATATTCACCCACGAAAGCTTATGCTCCAATACATCTGTTAGTCTATAAGGTGCCACAGGACTCTTTGTTGCTACTTGCTGTCTGGTCACCCTAGACTGTGTCTGGGCAGTGCCCGGCACAACGGGGCCCCAATCTCAGTGACTCTGTGTCTGGGCAGCGCCCAGCTGTGTGTGGATAAATGAAAGAAATGGCTGATCTGTCCCCAGGACTTGCCAGGAACTTGTAAGCAAGAAAGCAAACCTGGTTGAGGGGTTTGAAAGTCCGACCTCTACCAGAGCCTGAGGTCGGAGCTGGGGCTGATCTCTGTTAAGCTTTCAGCAGGCGTGTCGGGCGGTTTGTTATTTTCTGTATGTTTTCTCTGTGCTGCTAATGTAGCCTATTAATTAGACTTGTTTTACATAAAATATAATATTAGTGATAAATAGAATGGTTAAAGTGGATTATGTTGATTAGAGTATTTAGTAGAATGTATCTGGATTATACTGATGATGTGTATATTGTTACTTTTTCTCTTTTCTTTGCTGTACCCTGCCAGCCACCCTATCTGGCTAGGAGAAAGGAATGGCCTGGCGCCATTGGGAAATACGCATCGGGTCAGCTGATAAGTGCATACTCCGAGGTTAAGGCAGGAAGAGACCATAAGTTATTCTGGTCATTTCTTTTACCTGAGGACAAGGATTTTATTACAGTGTCTGCTATAAGGCCTTGCTTCTTGTCTGCATTGCAAGCTAAGTTGTGCTTCTTGTCTGAATTGCAAACTAAGTTGTGTAAGGTTCTCTTGTAACCTCTTTAGTAACCGTATAATCCTTTCTAAAATGTAATCCTGTCTGAAATTCTCTGTAAAATTGGTTGGTGTGAGTGAAGGCTGTGTGCATGGTTAAGGATGAGTGTGAAAGCCATCACAAATGTCCAGCTGGTCAAGAAGTGAGAGACTTGGAAACACCAGAAAACATCCATTGTATCCGATGCTAACTGAGTTAGCAGAATTGACAACCCTGGAGATGAGGCAAACATCCCCAAAGGTGAGACAACAAATAAAAGATAACGATGGGAAAAGCCAACAATAATCATCAAATGCTAATGACTATTGCAAAATCCATAGACTCGAATGGGAATTTACAAGTATAAAGCTGGGGTGTTTTGCCATGGGACTCTGGGTTCAGTCCGGCAAAGCCTCGGAGCATCGGATTCACGACTGACAGAGCCCAGCTCCTCACTCGTGCTCAATCTAACTGGCCATTACATTGACTCGAGCTACGACAGACTGGGAACCGCTGCGGTATGTAAGGGTTAAGTAACGACCTGGGTGATGGCTACTGTGGTAATAGGGCGTACGGCACAGGCGAGCACTACTTCTTTTGCTTGATAAAGTGGCCATCCTGTCCCTTCCTTTTTGCTTGTTATGGATAGATAAGCATTGCAGCCGCATAAGAAATGTGGCTGTCTAAAGAATAGCCTCTGTGGGAAGTAGTGTTCTCTCTCATCTCCCTTTTTTTCCCAGCTACATCAAATGTGTTCAGAGTCGTGGCCCCCATAAGCTGCTGATTAAGGAAATTTGTAACTATAAGTATTGTAACAGCACCAGCGCGATATGGATAGTGTTGTTAACAGTAATCAGGGGTGGGTATAATTATATTCCGTATATAGTTATTAATATTCATTATATGGGTGTTCATACTACTAAATAAGGGTGTTCGGGGTGTTGTAGTAGTTAATATGTATTTGCATATTAACTTGGATAAAAGAGTGTAAAGTGATTAACCTGGTGCTTACTCGATGGGTTGGGTCGAGGGGAACAAGTACTGCAACTACAGAACGCCACTAGCCGTCACCTTCAGCCCCCCACTAAAACCTCCCCAGCACATCATCAAAGATCTACAATCTCTCCTGAAGGACGATCCCTCACTCTCACAGACCTTGGGAGACAGGCCAGGCCTCGCTTACAGACAGCCCCCCCCAACCTGAAGCAAATACTCACCAGCAACTACAGACCACACCACAGAAACACTAACCCAGGAACCAATCCCTGCAACAAAGCCCGTTGCCAACTCTGTCCACATATCTATTCAAAGACACCATCATAGGACCTAACCACATCAGCCACACCATCAGGGGCTCGTTCACCTGCACATCTACGATTGTGATATATGCCATCATGTGCCAGCAATGCCACTCTGCCATGTACATTGGCCAAACCGGACAGTCTCTATGCAAAAGAATAAATGGACACAAATCAGACATCAAGAATTATAACATTCAAAAACCAGTTGGAGAACACTTCAATCTCCCTGGACACTCAATAACAGACTTAAAAGTGGCCATTCTTCAACAAAAAAATTTCAAAAACAGACTTTAACGAGAAACTGCAGAACTGGAATTAATTTGCAAACTGGACACCATCACATTAGGCCTGAATAAAGACTGGGAGTGGATGGGTCACTACAAAAACTAAAAACTAATTTCTCCCTACTGTTACTCACACCTTCTAGTCAGTTTGAAATGAGCCACCCTGATTACCACAACAAAAGTGATTTTTCATCCTGTTGATAATATCCCACTTTAATTGAATTGTCTCGTTAGCACTGACCCCCCCCCCCCACTGGGTAAGGCACCTCCCATCTTTTCCATGTACTGTTATATATATCTTCCTACTGTATTTTCCACTCCATGCATCTGATGAAGTGGGTTTTAGCCCATGAAAGCTTATGCTCAAATAAATTTGTTTAGTCTCTAAGGTGCCACAAGTACTCCTCGTTGTTTTTGCAATAAAGGAATCCATTTACTCAATCCTCCTGCTCCTTCTTTCCATCTCTAACAGTAACTATAAGACCATCTGCAGGACGTGTGTGTGTGTGTGTGAGACTGCATATGCTAACTGTTGTATTTTCAATAAACGCGGCATATTGCCTTCTCCCTTGAAAAAGATCCCATGTGCTTCTTATAAGCATAACACTAGGACTAAATGTGCTTTGCTTTGCGGCGGCTGGTTGGTACCTGGTGTACATTATTGCAGCCCCGGAGAAAAGTGTTGCACAGGGGCTGGACCCCAGTCCAACATGCTCTGAACTCACAGCGACGTACAGCTGCCGTGCAAACCCAACCCCCCAGGCTGGAGGGAGACAGACGCAGGCCTCCACCTGTGAGAGGGGACGGCTGGGAAGCTGGAAACTTGACATCCGTGCCCTCCAGGAGGCCCAGGGGAAATCCACGGTGCGATTACCCCTTTAATTGTGACCCACGGCGCTTACCTGTTACATTCAGATGGATGGAAGCCAGACACTCGCTTTCATTTGTCTGATACACAATCTTCAAATTCCCTGCAATGGCTTTGCTGGCATTCGTCACGATGAACCATCCGTTGGACACGGAGATGTGCCTGGCGAAGGAGCTGTTGAGCGGGTTTGATTTCCCTGAATGGATGACAGCTATCCGCACCCATGTCCCAGCCAAGGCATCGTACCAGGACAGCTCGGCAAAGCTCTCCGTGAGGTTAAGGGGCTGTTGCGCGTCACTGCACTTGGGCACAGATATAGAGATTTCCCGTTGACATTGGCTGGGGCCTGGGAGAAGAAAACAACATTTCAGGTTGGCTTTGGTGAAGCCTGGAAGGAGTCAGACCCAGATCCGGTGGGGGAGGGAGGGATGCGTTATAGGGAGAGCTTCAGATATAAGGCGCGGGCCCTGCAAATGCTCAAGCAAACCTTACACTGCAGGCGTAGCCCACGCGAGTCACCCTCAGCTCGCTGCTCGAGGGAGCGTCTACACAGCAAAACGAGCCCTGTCGCGCCGAATCGCAGGGTGGGTCTACACGGGAACCGGACACCCGTGGGTGCCTCGTCCCAGACGACTCCAGCTTGCAGGGCTCGGGCTGCGTGGCTGTAAAATGGCTGGGTAGATTTGCGCTCCCGCGAATGGGGAGGGTCTTGGAGCCCGGGTTCCAGCCTGAGCCCTCCCCCACCCGCACAAGCCCGAGTCAGCTGAGCTGGCCTTGGTGCTGCGGGGGGGGGGAGGCTTGGCAGTGTAGACACCTGTGATGGTGCTGCCCGTGGGAGCCAGCTGAGGTCACTCACTCAACTAAACTAAAATTTACTAAAAAAGAAAAGAGAGAGAGTGTTGGTTAAAAGATCAATATACAGACAGACTTGAATTCGATTCTTGAGGTTCAGATACATAGCAGAGGTGAGCTTGTATTTGACAAAAGTCCTTTTAGAAATAGTCCATAGGTTATAGTCCAATGTCCATATTCAGGGTGGCTCCAGTCAATGACTGGGGATCTCAATCCTTATGGCTTAAGGTTTCCCCCTCTTGAAACCCAAAGCAGATCTGAGATGAAGTAGGATCGTGTCCCAGGGTTTTTATACATTTCCAGCAGCCTTTCAGCCTGAGAAAACAATAGGCTTAACTCTCCTTCTCCCAAACATCCTGGCAACTAGCACAGGGTAATTTATCCATTAAACAGTTCAGATACAGGTTACCACAACCTTCAAAGAGACATATAGACAATAATACTATTTCACTCAAATGTCTTCCTAAATGTTAATATTCCTTTTTTGATCTTTGAATTAAAGCTATAGCAATAGACAAGACTTGTTTGCTTACATCACAAGACCTGAGCAAACACCTACCCTTCTACCTCTAACAATGCAGGCTGCATTTCAAAGCTCTAGTCATTTACAGATCTTCCTAACCAGTCTCTAAAGTTGGGCCATGGGTCAGGTCAGTCTGTGAGTTAATTAACTCTTTCTGGCCCTGTCACCTTCCAATGAAATCTTATATTACCTCATAACGTCACAACACCCCTGAGTGTTTGCAGAATCAGAGCCAAAAATCAATAAACCGCACCAAGATCCCGGGCAGGGTCTGTGCAGTGCCCGGCACAATGAGGGACTGGGTCTCCACACACACACCCCACGGTGTGTTCCACACACACACCCCTCTTCCCTCTCCAAAATGGCCTCCCGGCGCATCCCCTCCCCCCCGTTTCCCTTCTGGCCTCTCACTTTCGGAACCTTTCTGGGAAACCCAGGCCAGCACAGAGCTCCCCGGGCGGCACTTACGGTCCAGTAAGTGCCCAGCGCGTAGAAATAAGAAAATCACTGTAAGATAGGCTAGTTTTTGCCAGTTCATTGTGCCGGCAGAAGGTACAGAACAGCCCCACCCTTCAGCTTCCAGTGCAAAGCGGAAAACGCCTGCAGCGAATGGGATCGCGAGAAGTCCAGTGGTTAATGTGTATGTCCGATGGCAATGAACGCACCTAAATACATTGTAAAGGGGACAATCTTGGTCGATGTGTTATTTTGAAGAAATATTTGTATCCACCATTCCTCCAGCGCTCTGCTTCAGTCACTGTGCGCCTCTCTGCCTCACGCAGGCGCCAGGCCAGCAAAGTACGTTAGTACATACTCCATTTTAAGCACATTAATCGTCCCATGGAAGCAGGGATCCCTGGGGAAATGAGCGGTCTCATTTTTCTGTGATTCTTTCTGGGGCGCTGCAGTGGTTTTTGCGGGAGACTGAATATGGCAGCTGCGTATTTTAGCCACGCCCTGCGAGAGTTATGGTGTCTTGGAGTGTCTAACAGGGACTGTCCGAAAGCTCAGTTGTTTGCTCCGAGGGGCCTAGCAGGAAATGTCGTTCCTGTCTGTCATTCTTCTGGGGCTCGGTGTTTTAAACCCGCCCGGGCCTTTCAGCAGCTTGTTCTGCCTTTGGAAGCTATTTCAGCCCAAATGGGGGTGACATCCCCCTCCCCTTTGTCCTCCAGTGTCAAACAGCAAGCGTGGGCGTCTTACCTCCTGAAAAGCGAGTTTCCTCCACATCTTTCCTTCCCCAGGGCTGCTGGCGATTCCCCCCGTCCGAGAGGCCAACGCAGCGCAGCAAAAATTGAGCAGGCAGGGCAGGAAAAGCAGACCGGAGGTGGCCACATCCTTGTGACTCCGTCAGAGCAAACGTTAGGAAGAGCTATTCCCATGCCATCCCTCGTGTCCTGTACTGTCAAGTTTCACTTCTCAATTTTACCAAAGCCACAGCAGCAGCCTTGGGCCTGGCGTTTGTCGCCTGTCAAAACAAGCCCCCACCCCGAGGATTCGCAAGTCAGGAGGTTCTCCACTGCCCCCTGCCAACAGAGCGAGGCTGGCTTAGAACTCAGGAGCTGGATGGGAAACGTCGGGGGCTCCGGCTTCGCCTTCAGGATGGGGAGCGGGTCTGCAGCTTGTCACAGGAGCGCAGTGAGAGAGGGAGCTGGCGGGTCAGAGGAATCGGGGTGCCCCAGTTCCAGGTGCCACCCTGGGGAGGAGCCCGTCACACAGGCCCAGCCCCTCCAGCAGGGGGCGACACACACACACACTCTCGGCCTTGGTGCCTATATTATTTTGAAGGCAGGTGGGGGGTCACATTGAGGGCTGGGGCTGGTGCCCGGGAGGGTGCAGTGAAGCATGGGGGGCAGGAGAAGAATTGCTGTGGTCCAAGATTCCTGCTGGACGAGTCTGCCCCCTGCCCCATCCTTCCGTCCCTGGCTTTCACCTCGGCCACGGCTCCGCCCCAGGGCATCAGTCTCTGGGGGGCACACACACACCCCTGGGGCTCCGCCAGCTGCTCCCTCTCCTGCCCGTGCTAGGGCCCTGTGTGATGGTTTGCATGCAGAGGGGGTTGGACTCAGTTTCCCTGGGTGTTACTGGTTTAACGAGGTGAGGGGGGAGGGAGTTTGTTGGTACAGAGGACCGGAGAGGGAACTTGGGACCTCAGCAAATGGCCTGGAGAATGGATACCCCAGCGACTGGGGACCTGGCGACCTGGTGACCAGGAGGCCCGGCTCAGGAGTCACAGCCGGTTCTGGCCACTGGGAGGACAATGGGCTGTGAAGAGAGGACCCCGGTGATCTGATCAGCTGGTTCCAGCCAGAGGGGGCCAGAGGACAGAAGAGAGGAGAGGAGGCCCAGGCAACCCTGTTTACCTGGAGAGAAGACAATGGACAGAGGCGGGGCTTGGGGCCGGTGATATCAGATGCCCATTTCCTGTACCGGGATTGGGCAGGTTCAGGGCAAACTGAACCTTGGAAAGGCGGGAGGTAGTTGGTGGTTCCCCATAGGTACTGCCGCAAACTGTTGTACTTGGCCCACGATATCCCCCTTTCGGGGCATTAGGGCATCCGATGCACCAGGCAGAGGCTGCTGCAGAACTTTTACTGGCCCGGGGTCTTTGACGCTGGCCGACAGTATTGCAGGTCCTGTGACTCCTGCCAGAGGGTGGGGAAGGCCCGGGATAAGTGTAAAGCACCACTGAGACCTTTGACCATCATAGAGGAGCCTTTCCAGAAGGTGGCCATGGACATAGTGGGGCCCCTCAGCAGGGTGACCCGGTCAGGGAAGAAATACATCCTGGTGGTGGTAGATTTCGCTACGTGCTACCCCGAGGCGGTGGCCTTGTCCTCTATCGAGGCTGACACTGGCAGACGCGCTGCTGGCCATTTTCAGAAGGGTGGGGTTCCCCAAGGAGGTCCTGACAGACCAGGGGTCCAACTTCATGTCAACCCTGCTCCAGTGCTTGTGGGATCCGACACACCTGGGCCTCAGCGTACCACCCTCAGTCCAACGGACTGGTGGAGAGTTTCAATGGGACTCTAAAGATGATGCTGAAAACCTTTATGGACCAGCACCCACAGGACTGGGACAAGTCACATACAGGGAAGTGCCCCAGGAATCCACAGGGTTTTCCCCCTTCGAGTTGCTGTACGGGAGGAGGGTGAGGGGGCCCCTGGACTTGATGAGGGCCGAGTGGGAGGGGAAGGCCTCTCCCGATGGGGAATCAGTGGTGGAGTATGTACTGACGTTCTGGGAAAAGCTCGTGGAGCTCATGGGTTTGGCCAGGGGAAACCTAGCAAGGGCCCAGAGGAAGCAGAAGGTCTGGTACGACCGCTCAGCACGTGCCCGCTCATATGCTACTGGGGACCAGGTGATGCTCCTCATCCCCGTGAGGAAGAACAAGCTGCCTGGGACGGCCCCTTCAAGGTCATCAGACAAGTAAACAAGGTGAATTATGTAAAAGCAGCAAAGAATCCTGTGGCACCTTATAGACTAAGAGAGGTTTTGCAGCATGAGNTGAATTATGTAGTGGAACTGTCTAGCCGGGCTCACAGCCACGGGGTGTATCATGTCAACATGATGAAGCCGCACTGGGACAGGGAGAAGTTGGTGCTGGCCGTGTGTGGGCAGTGGGAGGAGAAGGGAGAGGATCCCGTGGTGAGACTCCTCCCTGAGGCTGGGGCTAACCCCTCCCTGAAGTCAATTCCCCTCTCAGACCAGCTAACCCCTGCCCAGCAGGCAGAGATCAGAGAGGTGCTGCATTCACACCGGCAGCTGTTCTCCAACTGCCCTGGGCTCACTAACCTGGCTGTCCACTGTGTGGAGACAGGAGCCAACCCTCCCATCAGGTGTTCCCCATTCAGGGTCACTGGGAAAACAGCCCAGGACCTGGAGAGAGGTCAGGGACATGCTGGCTTTAGGGGTGATCCAGCCGTCTGCCAGCCCCTGGGCCTCGCCTGTGGTGCTGATCCCCAAGGACGGGTTGATCCGGTTCTGTGTGGACTATCAGAAGCTGAATGCCATCACCGTGTCCGATGCCTACCCCATGGCTAGGACCGATGAGATCCTAGACAAGTTGGGGGGCGCCCGGTACCTCACTACCATGGATCTTACCAAAGGTTGCTGGCAGGTGCCTTTAGACTCATATATGTAGTCAGTAGAAGTGTTACAGCATTTAGAACTCTTGTGACTTTATCACAAGTCTCTTGCTATTTGGTGCTTTACTAAAATCCCCACCTCCCAGAGTTATTTCATGAGAGTCAGAGATGTCAGGCAGGAAGGGGCCTTGTGAGTTCATAAGAATAGAAGAAAGAACAGCCATACTGAACACCAATGGTCCATCTAGCCCAGTAGCCTATCTTCCGACAGTGGCCAATGCCAGGTGCTTCAAAGGGAATGAACAGAACAGTGCAAACATCCAGTGATCCAACCCCTATTGTCCAGTCCCGGGTCCTGGCAGTCAGAGCTTTAGGGGCACCCAGAGCATGGGGTTGCGTCCCTGACCATCCTGGCTAATAGGAACTTACCTAATTCTCTTTTGAATCCTGTTAGTTTTGCCTTTCACAACATCCTCTGGCAAGGAGTTCCACAGGTTGACTGTGCATTGTGTGAAGAAATACTTCCTTTTATTTGTTTTTAACCTGCCTGTTAATTTCATTTGGTGACCCCTAGTTCTTGTGTTATGAGGAGTAAACACTTCCTTATCTACTTTCTCCACACTAGTCATGATTTTATAGGCCTCTATCATATCCCCCCTTAGTCATCTCTTTTCCAAGCTGAAAAGTCCCAGTCTTATTTGTGATGGGTTGGGTCACAGAAACCGCCTTGGGACTGCCACCTGATGCACTGAGACTAACTCTGAGCCCATTTTCCCTGGCAGCTTGGGACTTCAGTACCCTGCCTTGTTGAGCCAGACACGCTAGCCAGCTGCAAACAGACCCAGGTCTGAACCATGTCCCCCAAAAGCTGCAGGCTTAACTGAAAACAGCTTAAGAAGTGCTCCTGTCTCCAGCACCCAGATACCCAGTTCCCAATGGGGTCCAAACCCCAAATCCTTTTTACTCTGTATAAAGCTTATACAGGGTAAATCAAACTCTTCCCCCTCTATAACACTGATAGAGAGATATGCACACAGCTGTTTGCTCCCCCAGGTATTAATACTTGCTCTGGGTTAATTCATAAGTCAAAAGTGATTTTATTAAATATAAAAAGTAGGATTTAAGTGGTTTCAAGTAATAACAGACAGAACAAAGTAAGTTAACAAGCAAAATAAAACACAAGAGTCTAAGCCTAATACAGTAGGAAACTAAATGCAGGTAAATCTCACCCTCAGAGATGTTCCAATAAGCTTCTTTCACAGACTAGACTCCTTCCTAGTCTGGGTCCAGCAATCACTCACACACCCCGTAGTTACTGTCCTTTGTTCCAGTTTCTTTCAGGCATCTTTTTGGGGTGGAGAGGCTATCTTTTGAGCCAGCTGAAGACCAAATGGAGGGGTTTTTAGGGCCTTTTATATTCTCTCTCTTGTGGGAGGAAACCCCTTTGTTCTCCTGTGCAAGATCATAGCCACACGATGTAGCCACCTAGGTAAGTCACCTGTCTATGTATGATTCAGCTTTTTGAAGGCCAATGCCAATGTTTACATGTTAGTTTGAATGTTCCCAGGAAAGCTCAGACGTAGATTGACAATGGACCTTGGGAGATGCCAGTTAAGTGTTTCTTGATTGGGCACTTACTGAGAATAGTCCTTTCTCTAGAAACTGACCAAATGCTTCACTGAAGCTACTTAGAATCAAACAAGTACACAGCCAATATTCATAACTTTGAATACAAAAATTATACATACATACAAACAGCTTAATCATAACCAGCAAACTACAACCTTCCCATAGACACCCCACTTGACCTCCTCTGTACAAGACCTGGTGCAACCATAGGACCCTGGTTGCAACAATGATCTATACCAGTGGTTCCCAAGCTGGGGCTCATGAACCCCTGGGGGTTGACGAAATGTCACAGGGGGTTCTCAGGAAAAAATTCCCTAATGGCGGACAGAGCTGTCCCTAAGGACTCTGGGCAGCACGGTACCAGCAGCCTGGAGCCCCTGGACTTCCAAGAGCTAAGCAGATCAAAAACAGCATCTCTATCACACTGAGATTTCAACTTCAAGATTCCTTATAAGAAATGGAAAGGGAGGTGGATATTTTTTGCTGTTTTTAAAATTAAATAGGCATCTAGTGTTTTTTTTTTAATTCTTATGAAGAACAAGTTTAAGCTTTGTTGTAACGTGCGTTGTTTGCCTGGACTGCTCAAGCCCTGAATGCTTGTGCAGGAGGAACTCTGAGTTGGCTTCTTAAATACCTTCATGCTGTTTCACATCGGATACTCCTTGATGAAACACAGGAGCCTTGTCTTATAACAGGCTTATTCAAAGTGATACAAGCTACAAAAGTGAGATCTTGGACGAGTGTTGCTGTTTTCATAATGTAATAAAAATACTGTCATGATAGATAATAATTAATAATAAATAGTGTGTAATAAGCATGTCATAAAAACAAATTTTGTATTTCTGAGATCACTGCTTTTATAATTTATACTCGGGTAAGGGAGAAAATCCCTGGCAATATTCATTTTTAGGAGGGGGTTCGCGAGCCTTGACATTTTAGTGAAAGGGGTTCACAGGTTTTTAAAGTTTGGGAACCACTGATCTATACGATCACAGTTCCTGTCAATAACATCACATTATTAATCTCTCCTCATACGGCAGCCGTTCCAGACCCCTCATCATTTTTTTGCCCCTTTCTGTACCTTTTCCAGTTACAATATGTCTTTTTTGAGATGGGGCAACCACATCTACACACAGTATTCAAGCTGTGGGTGTACCATGGATTTATATAGAGACAATATGATATTTTCTGTCTTATTATCTGTCCCTTTCTTAATGGATTTGCAACATTCTGTTCGCTTTTTTGACAGCCGCTGCACATTGAGTGAATGTTGAGGGACAGGATTCATCACTCTCCAGTTCCGCAGCGTTTAGCATTTCAGCACTGCCGAGAAGTTTCCCATTCAGCACAGCTGACCGGTCCCCACCGCTGGTGTCCTCCGGCTGCGTCAGCTCTGCCAGCTCCTGCATGAGGCCTGCGTCGCCGGCCTGCTGAGACAGGGTGGCACTGGCAGGGAAGGCAATATTCTTTTTCTGCAATTTCAGCAGTACCGCCACCAACACTACCAACGGCACCACCACCATCACCACCACCACTGCAATATGGCTGGACCAAGATCTGGGCTCTGCAACCAACGACAGGAATTTCAGCATTAGTGGGAGAGTTGATCAAACCCAGCCAAAAACGTCCAGCCTCCCTCCCGTGCTCAGCGTTCCACCCTGGCACACACAAAAGGGATTTTCCAGTTCGAGACGCTCCGCTGTCCCTGGCTAATCATGGGTTTGCCGATTTCCCTGGGACTCCGAGGCACTACTGTAACACACCTAATCGATAATGTACAGCACCTAGCGCTGTGGGGTGCTGGGCCATGACTGGGGCTGCTAGGCACCATACACTTTAGATTAAGGTTCCCTTGATAGCTGGTTTATAAGGCGATTGTACATGGTGGATATACGGTCTCGGCATGCTAAAGACACAGGTAACGAGTGTGCTTGTCTACACAGGGCCACTCAGGAAATCTAATCTGACTTTTAAAGTGAATTAGTTAAACAGCATAAAACCCCATTGTGGACACTCTCCTTCAAGATTAAAGCAGCCTGAGTTCAATTTAGCTTAATTCACTTCCAAAGTGAATCGAATTCAGGACACTTCAATTCTAAATAAGAGTGTCCACACGGGGGAGGAGGGGTCAATGCGGTTTAGCGAATCCACTTTAAATTCAGAGCAAGTCTATACTACAAAATTACGTCGACCTAAATTACGTCGATGTACAGCCAGGGCAGTAATTAAAACCCTTTTGCATGTCCACACTGCGCCCCTTGTGTCGGCGGCGCGCGTCCTCACCGTGCCAGCGTGGGGCATTGTGGGACGGCATCTGAAAGGCAGCAACAGGCCATGTCACCAGCTCCCCTGCATCGATCTAACTGCATCCACCCAAGCGCTAGGCCTCGCGCGGATGTGGAGTTATTCCGCCGGTTCAGCGGGCGAGTTCCATGGGTGGGAGCTGCCTTTCAGTGTAGACACTGACAGAGTTGGGGTGACGTAAGCTGGCTTATGTCGACCTAACGCTGTAGTGCAGACCAGAGCCTGCACTTTGACTCGATTCGGATTAATTTTCCTGAGTGGCCCTGTGTAGACAAACCCTGCAGCCACCATTCAACCCTTTCTAAATTACTTCTACGTGGAACCTCAATATAAAGTGTCACCCAAGAAATCAAGTCATAGACACGGACGTGGGGTTGGGAGCCAAGCGGTCAGTACCCGGAGGTTCTGCCCCACCCACTCTGCTCCATCGGCCAGTAGGGCGAGGAGAAGGGATGTAAAGCCATGGACGGCTCTCTCAGCAGGTGATGGAGATCTGACCCTGCTACTCCCAGCCCTGCTGGGACCAGGGAGCACAGAGACCCTCCCTCCTGGCTGCTTCTTGGCCTCTAGCTGACACCGCGCTGTTCCTTGCTGTCTGGCCTGTCCGTGCCCGACAGGAGCCGGGCGGGACAATCTGCCGGGGAGCCGGGCAGCAGCCAGAATTAGCTGGTGATCCCGGTAGCCCGTTCCCAGCTCCGTCACTCACCCCCAGCTGCTGTCCCGTTGAGGCGATCGTCCCTGGCCAGGGAGGGTGGAGCTGAGGTTGGCGCGGGCTCTGGAATGAGACAATGCAGAGGCGGTTGCAGCGAGCGGATGCAGAGTCCCAGGTCAGAGGAGAGGGGTCCCATCCCCTCCAGCCCCCCTTAAAATCTGCCCCCCAAATGCCGCTGCGCAGAGTGAGAGCAGGGTCGGGCCGAGAGGGACTTCGATAGGGCGTCTGGGCCAGCCCCCTGCCCTGAGCCCGGACCAGTTACCCTGGACTCCAGCCCTGGCAGTCCAACCTGTTCTTAAAAACCTCCCATGACAGAGATTTCCCAACCTCCCTTAGAAGCCCATGTCTGGGCAGCGCCCGGCCCGACAGGGCCCCAATCTCAGTGACTCTGTCTGGGCAGTGCCCAGCATGACTGGGCCCCAATCTCGGTGACTCAGGGTCTGGGCAGCGCCTGTGTAGTAGCAGGATTTTACGTTTGTATGATTTAGAATGAAGGATAAAGAATAATGAGATAATAATGTAGCGTATTAAATGTATTGGTGTATGATTTGATATCCTTCCAGCCACCCTTTTTGAATAGCAGAAAGGAATGGCCTAATGGGCCATTTAGTAAAGATGCATCAGCCAGAATTTGTGTCTGGGCTGATTTCAAGGCAGTAACAGACGTTTTAAGGTCACTACTTTGTTATAGGTTTAGCATTTTAAAATAAGTAAAAGAATGCCAAGATTGTTTTCTTGTGCAATGCAACTTGATGTTCCTGTTCAAAACGTTCTGTGTAAATTCTGTTGTGTGTGTGAATGAGGAATGTGTGGTAAGCGATAAGTGTGAAGGCCATTCCTGAACCAGATGTACGAGGGAGGAACCTGAGAGACGCACGGGCAAGAGGAGGTTGCAACACACCCCTATGGAAATGTCAGAGGAGGGCAGATTATGAGACAGGCACCTATCAATGGGGACAAGATAGTTGTGATAAAGAATGAGAAGGACAATTTAAGAAAACCAGCACTCGTCAAACAATTGATTACAGCAGGACGGTCCAAAACTCATTGGTCCCAATGAAGGAAAAATCACTATATAATCAAGGCGCCTTGCCATGAAACTTTGGGTTTGTCCTGCCAAGACTTCCCCGGAGCATTGTGTCGCGACTAACGGAACCCGGCTCCTCCCTACCCAGTGATCAACCTATCTGGCCACTAGATTGGTAACTAAAACATCGGACGGACGGACGGACTGTGTGTGTGTGTGTGTGTATACGCTAATTGTTGTATCTTCAATAAACGCGGCATATTGCCTTCCCCCCCTGAAAAAGATCCCATGTGCTTCTTAAAAGCATAACATATTTGGTGGAGAATTGCGAAAGGGGTAACACATGCACTGTGATTGTTGAACATATTGCTAAAAGGTCTCTGTGACATTGCAGTCTATATGGTTTTATAAAAATATGCTAATGAGTGGATATAATGTAACTGGAATATGCTTCATTCAAAAGGTCTCTTATAAGATATCATTACAAAGCTTATAATCTACTGAGTGTGATCATCCTATTTGTATAAATGTATCACTCTTGTATCCGAAACTAGAAATATGAAATATAACTCTGAGGGCAAAGTGTGGGCCATTAATGGTGGCTTGGAATCTTGACTCCCATTAATCAGGACAATTGACTGCAGATGGCTCTGTTTTACCTGTAAGTCTTCCTGTATACCTGTGTGCTGGCAAGTGGGCAATGAAGTCTTGCAGTGACATGTGATCATGTCATCTGAACTGGAATCCATCTTTAACCTGGTGTCTTTCCATTGAGAAGGAGGGGGTGGGAATCCAGAGAGGGACAAAAGATTCCCGCCTTATGCAAAAGATATATAAAGGGGTGGAAACAGAACAAAGGGAGGGGAGAGGCCATCATGAAGAATCCCCTAGCTACCACTTGAGCTGGAACAAGAGCTGTACCGGGGAAAGAATTGTGCCCAGGTCTGGAAGGTGTCCAGTCTGAGGAAAAAACTTACTGAAGCATCTCTGAGGGTGACATTATCTGTATTCAGCTTGACTAGACATAGATTTGCGCATTTTATTTTATTTTGCTTGGTGACTTACTTTGTTCTGTCTGTTACTGCTTGGAACCACTTAAATCCTACTTTCTGTATTTAATAAAATCACTTTTTACTTATTAATTAGCTCAGAGTATGTATTAATACCTGGGGGAGCAAACAACTGTGCATCTCTCTCTATCAGTGTTATAGAGGGCGAACAATTTATACATGTATAAGCTTTATACAGGGTAAAACGGATTTATTTGGGTTTAGACCCCATTGGGAGTTGGGCATCTGAGTGTTAAAGACAGGAACACTTCTGTTAGCTGCTTTCAGGTAAACCTGCAGCTTTGGGGCAAGTAATTCAGACCCTGGGTCTTTGTTGGAGCAGACGGGAGTGGCTGACAGGGTGCTGGGGTCCCAAAGTGTGGCATCTCCCAAGGGGGGTTCTGTGATCCAACCCGTCACAGTATCCCATATGTATAAAGTGATCGATCATTCAGGAGTGCACACCCCCGGTCGTAAAAGTGCCGGGCCATAAGGGGGAGGGTTAGAGTCCTTGCTCCTACCCGTTTGTCGGGGAAAAACTGCATAGGTGAATATACCCTCAGTCAAAGCAGGACCAAGCCCAAAAGGTAAGGGGCTTAGCGTTTCCCTCTCCAGCTCTGTCAGGCAGAGTTCTTTTTAGTGAGTATAGACTTTTGTGTTTTGTAAATCCCAGCACGAGCGTGGGCACAGAAGAGTTATAAAGGTAAAAGAGATTCATAAAGAAATATGTTCAGGCGGTATTTTCTACGTGAGACCCAACTCTGAGGGATACAGGAGTGTGGGCAAATAGTGGTAGCACCTGTGTAAGAAATGTTTAAAAGGAAGCAATCCAAAGATGATACTTTGTTCAAGAGATTACTCCTTTTAAACAGATCTTGCTCTGTTAAACCAAACTCTGAAGGATATAGGAGTTTGGGCAGTGTAATATTTTGTGTGAGTGATATTGTGGTGATTTCACAATTTTGAAAGAAATGTTTAAGCAAAGGGACCAGGAGAGGTGGGGGCTAGTTGAGGAGCCCACCCTCCTTGCTAACTTGGTAGTGGGACAAAGCCTGTGTCCATAGGAAGGGGCGGTTCAGCGAGGAAAGCAGGATCGGGCCCAGACAAGCAGGCAGGCAACAGAAAAAAAAATTGGAAAACAGGTTAAAAGCCCTGAGGGCATAGTGTCAAAAAAAAATTAAAAGTAAGTACAGGCATAAATTCAGATCCCTAAAACAATACTTAAAATGGTAAAATCTAAGTTGATGAAGGTGTCATTTTAAAAAATAAGCAAGTAATTTAAGGAAAAAAGCGAGAAGTTAACTCTGCAGAGGCTTGGAGGGAATTAAGCAGTTAAACACTGTAAAAATGTTTTTAAAAAAAAAAAGGTGTTATGGAAAGAGAATTCTTGGTTTCTTTGCAGCCGTTCTGAAGGAAAAATGGGCCCTTCTCCAAAGGAATGTCTGTAAAGAAGCCAGGCAAAGAGACAATCTAATTTAAATCATTTGACTATGAACAGTTTAGTCAAATTTGCTAAAGAACATAAGGGGTTTCTCTGTTGGAACTTAACTGCCCCCAAATGTATAGAAATGTACAGCTGTGTAAAAATTAAAGCAGTGTAAAAAAACATTTCTTGTGTTCGTTGTAAAAACTGAATTATCTTTTTTAGCTTGTTTTATACACGTTTTTAAATGATGTGTCCTTGCTGCATGGTTTTGTGGTGACAGGTAGGGACAAGCACACTTATTTTTGAGGGCTTTATTTTGTACACCCCTTGGGTATTCAATAATTTTTTTGTTTTTTTATCTTACTGACTTATAACCCGGCATAGCCAAAAGGATCCTATGGTCAATTTTGGGAGCGGGCTCACTTTTTATATATATATATATTTTTGCAGATTGTTGGTGAGCAATTTTAACAATAATTTTATTAAATAACAAATTAGGCTTAACCATGCTGGAAACATATTGCATTTATTTCTATTTGTAGGTGTTAAACAAGGACCTTTTTTATTGTTTTAAAAGATGCATTAATACCCGAACATTTTTAGATATTACCCAAAACATTTTGTTAAACTAAACATTTGTATTTAAGTACATTTTATGGCCAAGGCAATTTTATTTCAAAATTTATTTGTTGTTTATATAGCAGCCAGGAGGTGGTGTTTAGCCACCGCTACATATTTTATGTTGCTTTTAGGTTTCCCAAACCTATTTGTACCAAATCCACAGTATTATTTGCCTGATTGTGAATGAGACTCTTTTGCAGTTGTGACAAGAAACTTAACTTATTTTGGGTTTACAGTATTTATAATTTTTGCTTTAAATTTTTTTTTTTTTAATATGGTGTTTGCTATATTTTGTTTTGCTTGGCCATTGGAGTGTTGATGTGTTTTTATTTAGGCCATTATAATAGGAAGGGAGTAGGGTGAACATTTGGGGTATTTTCTTTTTAATGCATATTTTTTGATCCAGGTTCTGGTGCATGTTTTCGGGAACCATAGGTTCAATTCACTACGGGGTATTGGACAGTATCCCACAATAACTGTTAGTATTGTTCCTGTCTTAACAGGCTTATTTTACTGATATGTTTCAGAGTAGCAGCCGTGTTAGTCTGTATCCGCAAAAAGAACAGGAGTACTTGTGGCACCATCATAGGACCTAATCACATGAGCCACGCCATCAGGGGCTCGTTCACCTGCACATCTACCAATGCCATCATGTGCCAGCAATGCCCCTCTGCCATATACATTGACCAAACCGGACAGTCTCTACGCAAAAGAATAAATGGACACAAATCTGACATTAGGAATCATAACATTCAAAAACCAGTGGGAGAACACTTCAACCTCTCTAACCACTCAAGTGACAGACTTGAAGGTGGCAATTTTGCAACAAAAAAAGCTTCAAAAACAGACTCCAAAGAGAGACTGCTGAACTTGAATTAATATGCAAATTAGGTACCATTAACTTAGGTTTGAACAGAGACTGGGAATGGTTGGGTCATTACACTAATTGAATCTATTTCCCCATGTTAGGTATCCTCACACCTTCTATGGGTCATCTTGATTATCACTTCAAAAGTTTTTTTTCTCCTGCTGATGATAGCTCATCTCAATTGATTGGCCTCTTACAGTTGGTATGGCTACTTCCACCTTTTCATGTTCTCTGTATGTATAAATACCTTCTTGCTGTATGTTCCATTCTATGCATCCGATGAAGTGGGCTGTAGCCCATGAAAACTTATGCTCAAATAAATTTGTTAGTCTCTAAGGTGCCACAAGTACTCCTGTTCTTTTTACTGATATGGTGATTGTGGGTAGCTGGAACTTCAGGTGGTATTCCCATAGGGACCCTTTATTTTAACCCCTATTTCCCAGTGGTTTGGTATTTTTGTGGTGCTTATAAGGTGAACCTTAAGTCCCACTTTCCCTTCCCAGGCATACAGATTGGTATTTTTTAAGGGTTTTAAGAGTTGGCTAGTATTTTTATTATATCATTTTATGAGGATTACTGGATCACGGGTAGGAATCCATGACTGGTTGGCGGGGGGTGATTATTTTTTAAATATTGGCTTATGAGGAGGGCTGCATTTTCTCCTATGATTGCTTTAGTTATCTGGGCGCTAAAAGTTGCCAGAAGCAGGTAAAGCCAGACCTTACACTGGAGTCTTATTTTTTGTGGATTAAAATAGTGGTGGTTAAGCAGCGCCTCGTGCTCAGGTTTTGGGATGGGTTTTTTTTGCAAAGAATTTAAACATCATTATTTATGTAAACAATTTAATTTGTGAAACATGGACCCATTTCAGGTTGGGTTTTTTTCTAATGTGCTAAACCAATGGGCTAAGGCGCTCCACTATGGAGTAAGGGCCCATTTATTTTGATTTTACTGAGTGACCCCTTTTTTCCGTTTTAAGGTACATGACTTGGTCCCTTGTTTTTTTATAGGGCTGCCTTTGTGGGCCTTTGGTTTTGGATTTTGTTGTTTATGTGTCTGATGGCTTGATTAACCCTATACTGGAGGGTGGTTTTATTTTCTGGTAACTGTTTGAGTCGTTGAAAATAATCATGCTGGGCTATATTAGAGCTTTTTTATTTATTTATTTTGTACCAGGTAACTAGGATCAGTCATTAGGCGCACTGAATGTCCAAAAAAATTTTGGAAGGATTGAATTTTTGTTTTTACTTTATTACTGCTGCCAAAATTAGAGGCAGTTTATTCGGCTATTTTTGTGTGTGAGATTTATTACCTTCCGGAGCGCTTCCTTAACAGTGCGGTTTATGTGCTCTACTTGGCCTGGGGCCAGTCTGGTATATGGAGCTTTTGTTTAATTTTTAAGGCTTGTATTACTGTTGTAAAGATTTTTTTTTTTTTACAACGACTCCCCCATTATTAGAATCTATTATTTCGGAGGTGCCATATTTATATACTACCTTATTAAAAAGCTTTTTGGCCACTACCCTAGTGCTATTATTTTTAGTGGGAAATGCCTCCACCCATCTGGAAAAGGAATCAATTATCACCAATAAATACTGGAATTCTTTTTTACTTTTTGGCAATTTGTTGTTAAAATCAATTTGAACCCTGTGCCACGGCCCAAGCCTTCGTTGGTGCATCCTGGGTTGCCAGTGCGGAGGACGAGCCTTGTCCTGAGTGCACCGCACACAATTTCGCACCCATGTTTTAACATCATTTTCCATACACTTCCATTTTGCTACTTGCTTTAGCCTTTTTCAAGTTTTTTCCACTCCTTCATGCATAAACTGATGGGCTATATTAAGTAACCTTTTTTTTGGGAGAGCATGGTTAGGGCAATTTGTAATGCCATTTGTTGGCTCAGATGTGTTAGCACAGACATTTTTTTTCTGACTTCTGGTTACAACTGTTATGTCATGCTGTCGGGCTATTGTATTTACCTGATTATTCCAGGTGGTCTTTATACACGTTCCTTCACTGTGTGTCCTTACATGTCGCACCTTTAACTGTTTAGGGTTCTTTGTTACCCACTGGTAAATCCATTTCCATTCCCTTGAATATGCAATGTTCTTTTTATTTGCTGCTTTATTTATTTTACCCATTCCTATACCAATTATGTATTTAAAACTGTATCCCCTTCACACAAAAATCACTGTCAGCATAAATATACATGGGCCGTGGGGAATTTTTATATTGCCTTAAAACCTGATAAATTGCGTGGAGCTTGGCATGTTGGGCTGATCCATGGTATAAATGTCCCTAAATGACTTCCTGTTCTAAGTTAATGGCAGCGTATTTTACACATCTTTTCCCTTTTACTACCAATTGCACTTTTATTAGTAAACTAGATGTGCTTTTTTTGGCCCACGGTATTTAATTTTTCCAGTGGCAATCTACCAAGGCAATTCGTTGCTCCAGAGTGACTTTTGGACATTCATGTCGGTTCCCTTTTTTTAAATTTTGTAATAGTGTGGCAGCCACGGCCATGTTATTAGTCATCAAACGAATATCAAAAGGCTGTGATTCATCAGGGAAACACAGGGCTGAGGCTGTGAGAGCCTTCTGTTTTACCAGGGTTAAAGCTCTTTTTTCCATTTCCTTTTTTTTTTTTTTGGTTGGGGGGGGGGGGGGAAGCAGTTTTTACAATGGGTGAGTTATTTTAGCATATTTATAAATGTGTGGTCTAAGAAAATTGAATTACCTTAGCAGTACTCTTAAAGAGCGGGCGTCGGTAGGGGCCAGCATTTCTACTAGTGCTTTCTACCACCTTTTTTTTAATTTACCTGTCTTTTTTTGTCCTTTGGTTTGACTTTTTTGTGCTGCCATTTATGGGCAGTTTTCATTGCCCTGCTGCAGCCATGACTTTTGTCTTGGGGGGGGGGGGATATAACTCAGTGGTTTGAGCATTGGCCTGCTAAACCCAGGGTTGTGAGCTCAATCTTTGAGGGGGCCACTTAGGGATCTGGGGCAAAATCAGTACTTGGTCCTGCTAGTGAAGGCAGGGGACTGGACTCAATGACCTTTCGGGGTCCCTTCCAGTTCTATGAGATAGGTATATCTCCATATATTATATTATTTATAAAGCATTAAGGTACCTTACGGGTCAAATGCTAAATACCAAAGCCAACCAACACTAGTTACTTGTGTGAATAAGAAATGTATGTGTAAAAAAATAAGTGTAAAGGCATTGTTGAGCCAAATGTACAAGAAATAAAACGGAGACAAACGCAAGGGCGCCAGGAGGCTGCAACACACCCCTATTAAAATGTCAAAAAAGGGCAAATTAACAACTCTAAAAATAAAACAAGCACCTACCAATGGGAATAAAATAGCTATAATAAAAAATAAAAAAAACAATTTAAGAAAACAAGCACTCGTCAAACAACAATTGATTACAGCATGACGGTGCAAAACTCATTGGTCCCAATGAAGGAAAAATCACTATATAAACAGGGGGCCTTGCCATGAAACTTTGGGTTTGTCCTGCCAAGACTTCCCCGGAGCATCGTGTCGCGACCGACAGAACCCGGCTCCTCTCTACCTGTGATCAACCTAGCTGGCCACTAGATTGATCCAGACTCTGGACAGGTAACTATAACATTGACTAGTGGGACAGTGTGTGTGTGTGTGCGTGTGTGACTGGATGCATATGTTAAATTGTTGTATCTTCAATAAACGCGGCATATCGCCCTTTCCCCTGAAAAAGATCCCGTGTGCTTCTTATAAACATAACAAGAGCTCAGACCCAGGAAGGTCGAAGCTGTGTCTTGCCCTGGCGACAGTCTGCTCAGAGAGAGCAGGCTGCCCCAGAGTCCTGACTGGCTTCGTAGGGAGTAGTTCCAGAGCATCCCCGCAGTGACTCTCTGACACGCGGCGTATTGCCTTGTCCCCTGAAAAAGATCCCGTGTGCTTCTTATAAGCATAACACTAGGACTAAATGTGCTTTGCTTTGCGGCGGCTGGTTGGTACCTGGTGTACATTGTCGCAGCCCCGGAAGAAAAGCAAAGCAAGGGGGCTGGACCCCAGTCCGACATGCTGGGAACTCACAACGACGTACAGCTGCCGTGCAAACCCAACCCCCGAGGCTGGAGGGAGACAGACGCAGGCCTTCACCTGTGAGAGGGGACGGCTGGGAAGCTGGAAACTTGACATCCGTGCCCTCCAGGAGGCCCAGGGAAAATCCACGGTGCGGTTACCCCTGAAATAGCGACCCACGGCGCTTACCTGTTACATTCAGATGGATGGAAGCCAGACACTCGCTTTTATTGATGTCATGCACAATCTTCAAATTCCCTGCAATGGCTTTGCTGGCATTCGTCACGATGAACCATCCGTTGGACACGGAGATGTGCCTGGCAAAGGAGCTGTTGAGTGGGTTTGATTTCCCTGAATGGATGACAGCTATCCGCACCCATGTCCCAGCCAAGGCATCGTACCAGGACAGCTCGGCAAAGCTCTCCGTGAGGTTAAGGGGCTGTTGCGTGTCACTGCACTCGGGCACAGATATAGAGATTTCCTGTTGACATTGGCTGGGGCCTGGGAGAAGAAATCAATCATCAAGTCAGACCCAGATCCGGCGGGGGAGGGAGGGATACGTTATAGGGAGAACTTCAGATATAAGGCGCGGGCCCTGCAAATGCTCAAGCAAACCTTACACTGCAGGCGTAGCCCACGCGAGTCACCCTCAGCTCGCTGCTGAGGGAGCGTCTACACGGCAAAACGAGCCCTGCCGCGCCGAATCACAGGGTGGGTCTACACAGCAACCAGATACTTGCAGCAGGCCCATGCCGACTGCAGGGCTGTCAAATTGCCAGGTAGATTTGCACTCCCGTGAACGGGGAGGGTCTCGAAGCCCGGGCTCCTGCCTCAGCCCCAACATTTACACGGCTGTCTTTAGCGCCCTGCAAGCCCAAGTCAGCTGAGCCCGCCTCTGAGCCTGCCAGGAAAAGGGGGGGGCGGGGAGCAGCTCTGCAGTGTAGATGCACCCTGACTCATGTTTGCAGAATCCGAGCCAAAATCACTAAACCGCACCAAGATCTGTGCAGTGCCCACACCCCTCCTCCCTCTCCAAATTGCCTCCCGGTGCATCCCCCTGTTCTGGCCTCTGACTTCCGGAGCCTTTCCAAGGAACCCCGCCCAGCACAGAGCTCCCCGGACGGCACGTACGGGGGTGCGGTACCGCTTGCCCTGCGCATAGAAATAAGAAAATCACTGGAAGATAGGCGTATTTTTTCCACTGCATTGTGCCTGAGCCAGAATGATGCGGCAGCACTAGCGCCGAGCGAGTCCCGGCTGAGGGAGAGAAAAAAAAAAAAAGCGCCGAGCTATGACATGGGCAGTAGAGACACGCTTTTATCGCGCCTCTCACGCTCTCCCCCGCCCCGCCGCCTTGCAGCCATCCCCCAGCCTTCCGCTTCCACTGCGGAGCAGAAACCCGCCTGCAGGGCGCCTGCGTGAAAAAACACCTTCCAAATGCAGCCGAACGGCCGCTCCGTACAGCCAATGGGATTGCGAGAAATCCAGCTATTCCCTGCGTCACACCGCGTGTGCCCGACGGCAATAGGGTGACCAGCCAGCAAGTGTGAAAAATCGGGAAAGGGGGTGGGGGGTAACAGGAGTCTGTATAAGCAAAAAGACCTAATAATGGGGACTGTCCCTATAAAATCAGGACATCTGGTCACCCTGGATGGCAATGAACACGCCTAAATACATATTAAAGGGGACAATCTGTGTCACTGTGTTATATGGAAGAAATATGTTTTACCCGCCAGTCCTCTGGTGCTCTGCTCCCTTCACTGCGCCCCTCGGCCTCCCGCAGGCAGGGGTGGCTCTAGCTTTTTTGGTGCCCCAAGCACGGCAGTCAGGCAGCCTTCAGCAGCACGCCTGCGGGAGGTCCCCGGTCCCGCGGGTTCGGCGGCGCGCCTGCGGGAGGTCCCCGGCCCCGCGGGTTCAGGGTACCTGCCGCTGAATTGCCGCCGAATCCACGGACCTCCCGCAGGCGCGCTGCCAAAGGCTGCCTGACTGCCGCGCTTGCAGGGACCGGCAGGGCGCCCCCCACGGCTCGCCGCCACAGGAGCGCTGGAGCCGCCGCTGCCCCCAGGCCGGCAAAGCCCGGTAGCGCCGCCTCCGTTTGCAGCCCCCGACTCGCAGGGTGACCCGATCTCCCGATTTTATAGGGACAGTCCCGATTATTGGGTGTTTTTCTTATACAGGCTCCTATTACCCCCCCCCTCCCCCGCCCCGATTTGTCACACACCGTAACGGCTCGGCCCCGGCGCGCGGGAGTCCCGGGAAGGGGGGTCCCGAGTTCCGGGGGTTGTTCCCGGGGCGCTGCGGCGGCGGCTGCGTGTCTTAGCCCCGCCCCGGAGGGTCTAACGGGGACTGGCCGAAAGCTCCGCAGTCCGCGCCCAGGGGCCCAGCGGGAAATGGCGGCCCCGGCCGGGGTCTTCCGGGCTCGGTGCGTTAAACCCGCCCGGGCGCCTTCCGCGGCTTCTTCCGCCCCGCCCCGCCCGTGGCGCGCAGCGAGCGCGAGCAGCGTCACCTACCGCCCGAAAACCGAGCGTCCGCCGCATCCTGCCCGCCCCGCGCCTGCTCGCGCTCTGCGCCGTCCGCTCTGGCCCAAGCGCGGAGTGCGCAGCTGCGTAGGGCCCCTGCCCCGCCCCCACGCCAACCGTTCCCCGAAGCCCCGCCTCTTCCCGCCCCAACGCCAACCGTTCCCCGACGCCCCGCCTCTCCCCGCCCCAACGCCAACCGTTCCCCGACGCCCCGCCCCGCCTCCTCCCGCCCCCACACCAACGGTACCCCGAAGCCCCGCCTCTTCCCGCCCCCACACCAACCGTTCCCCGAAGCCCCGCCCCGCCTCCACCCTCCGTGAGCTCTGCAGCGCGGGGGGGGCAGGTGCAGAGGAGCAAAGGGGGGGGGGGAATTGCTGCAGTACCAGGTTCCCGTTGGCAGAGCCCCCCCCCCCCCCCTTCCCTCCCTGGCTCTCACCTCGGCCGCGGCTCCACCGCGGGGCATCAGTCCCTGGGGGGCCCCCACTGGAGACCCCCCGGCTCCACCCGCAGCTTCCCCCCCCAGGCCGCTGGTGCCACATGTTCGGGGGGTGGGGGCCGAGCTGGGCCCCGGGGGGCTGCGCGGGGGCTTGTCCCGCACCTGGAAAGGGCCGGGCCGGGCGACCAGCCAGCAAGTGTGAAAAATCAGGAGGGGGTGGGGGGGTAATAGGAGCCTGTATAAGAAAAAGCCCCAAATCTCGGGACTGTCCCTGTAAAATGGGGAGATCTGGTCACCGCCCGGCCCGGGCAGGGGGAAGTTCCCCAACTCCCGACAAGCCGCTTAGCTTGTCCCCCCCCCGCACCAAGCGCCCCCCGACCCCTCTCTGTCCGCCCTGCTCTGAACAGGGCAGGGGGCCCTAGAGCCGTAGCCCAAGGGCTGGGTGCGCCCCTCCGTACACAAGCATGGGGGGTGACAGGGGCTGCCCCATGGGGAGATGGCGACGCAGTCCCTCAGGGGTGGGGCGTGGGGGGATGGGTACAGCCCCCCCCCCCCCCAATGCTGCATCACTGGGGTTCTCGCTCTCGGGTGTCAGGCGAGGCCCCTAGACAGACTGGGGGGGGGGGGGGCACTGACTCAAAGGGGCAGTTTCTTTGCCAGCCCCCCCCCCACACACACACACACACACACGCCACCCCCTAGGGCGGGAGCTGGATGGAAATTCAAGCACAACAAGCCCTGATTCGCAGGGAACGGCCTCTTGTTTATTAGACACGGGACCGGGGGGAGGGAGATTATTGGGGAGGGGGGCTCCCCATCCTTCCTGCTGCTAACCAGGGTGGCTCAGCTTCTGGGAGGTGGGGGTGGGTCAAAAAGAGGGGGCCCCTCCCTCACCTTGCAACTATTGGGGTGACATGGGGGCACCCCTCAAATCTGTCACTTGAGATCCCCCCAAAACCTGCAGAGCTCTACAATGCCCCCCACACAGGGAGTGACACCCCCAAAACCAGACTGCATCCTGAGATGTGCCCACCTCAGAAGGCAGCCCTTACCCCCGTGCATGGTGGGAATCCCAAATCCAGGAGACACCCCACCTCTGACACCCCTAAATGTAAGGAGACACCCCAGAGCAGGGTGACACCCCCAAATTCAAGGCAACACACTGAAATTCAAGAGGATTTCCCCCAGATTAATGTGGCACCCCCAAATTTTAGGGGTACTCCCAAATTAAAGGGGACCTCCCCAGATCAGGGTATCCTAGCAGTCTCCAAATGCCCCCCACTATCTGTCAGCTCAGCACCTGGCGTGCTCCTCACTGCATCCACTTGTGGGGTGCCCACCAGGTGGGGTCCCCCACTTCCTGCAGAGGGGGAGGGGTGGGGATGGGGGAGGAGCTTGCGGCTGGGGGAATGGGGTTGCCATGGTTACCACCCCCCTGGCGCCATTCCGACAGGGTACCCCGGGGAGACGGGGGGCAGGTAGCCAGGGGGATCTGGGGCCCAGAGCAGGGCACCGTCCATGCCCAGGGTGGGCAGGGGGTCCCAGGGCAGGGGACACTGGCTAGGCCCCAGGGGGTTGTAAGTAATCGGGGCCCAGCAGGGAGGCAGCCCCGGATCTTCCGGGCCGGTGATGGGGTCAAAGAGGTCGCCGGGGTCAGGGGTCAGGGAGGCCACGCTCAGGCCCCAGCCAGGCCCCGGTTCCGGGGCCATGAAAGCCTCAGCCACACCCAGGAAGGAGCTGGCAGCTGGGGCGGGAGGCTCTGGGCCAGGACGCTGGGGTTCTGTGGGGGGCGCGGGGTCCCTTGGGGCCTCTTGGGCCAAGATAGAGGAGGCCAGGCGGTGCGTGGAGGCTTCAATGTCAGCGAATTGCCTGGGGAGAGAAGAGAAGGGCTGTGAGCTTCCTGCAGCAGTGCCCTGAGGGGCTGTGAGCTTCCCCCAGCAGTGCCAAGAAGGGCTGTGAGCCTCCCCCAGCTGTGCCCCGAGGGGCTGAGAGCTTTCCCCAGCAGTGCCATGAGGGGCTGCGAGCTTTCCCCAGCAGTGCCCTGAGGGGCTGTGAACTTCCCCCCAGCAGTGCCCAAGGGGCTGCGAGCTCCCGAGGGCTCCCACCTGCTGATCTGGTTGTGCAGGAACCGGCGGTGGTTCACCCGCCGCTTGCCGGGGCGGCTCTTGCGGGGTCTCTGCAGCGTCCGCATCATGTGGGACGAGGCCACGGTGACGAAGGTGAAGAGATCCCGGCCGCGCCCGTAGAGCGCCACCTGCTGGGGGGGCAGGAAGCTCAGGGACAGGCGCCCACCCCTCTGCATCCCAGCTCCTGGGGGTGGGGCTGCCAGGCAGAGCCCCCAGGCTGGGCGAGGCCGGCCCCCAACAGAGCCCTGCAGGAATAAATGACAGGAGTTCTCAGCCCAGCAAGCCTGAGACCCCACAGAACCCCGGGAGGAGGGACTGCGGGTCGGGAGTGAGGGGCACCGGCAGGGCTGTGGGGAGCCCAGGGCTGGGCTGGCAGGGGGCTGCTGGTCAGGAGTGAGGGGCACCGGCTGGGGTGGGGGCGGGGGAGGGCTGGGCTAGCAGGGGCTGCAGGTCGGGGGGGGGGGGCACCGGCAGGGCTGGGGGGGGGGCGGGGAAGGGCTGGGCTAGCAGGGGGCTGCAGGTCGGGGGTGAGGGGCACCGGCAGAGCTGTGGGAGGGAGCCCAGGGCGGGGCTAGCAGGGGGCTGTGGGTCGGGAGTGAGGGGCACCGGCAGGGCTGGGGGGAGCCCAGGGCGGGGCTGGGAGGGGGCGGCGGGTCAGGAGTGGGGGGCACCGGCAGGGCTGGGGTGGGGGCGGGGAAGGGCTGGGCTAGCAGGGGCTGGAGGTCGGGAGTGAGGGGCACCGGCAGAGCTGTGGGGGGGAGCCCAGGGCTGGGCTAGCAATGGGCTGTGGGTCGGGAGTGAGGGGCACCGGCAGGGCTGGGGTGGGGGCGGGGAAGGGCTGGGCTAGCAGGGGCTGCAGGTCGGGAGTGAGGGGCACCGGCAGGGCTGGGGTGGGGGCGGGGAAGGGCTGGGCTAGCAGGGGGCTGCAGGTCGGGAGTGAGGGGCACCGGCAGAGCTGTGGGAGGGAGCCCAGGGCTGGGCTAGCAATGGGCTGTGGGTCGGGAGTGAGGGGCACCGGCAGGGCTGGGCTGGCAGGGGCTGCGGGTTGGGAGGCATTGGCAGAGCTGGGGGGAGCCCAGGGCTGGGCTGGGGGGTCTCTGTCTCCGGATAGGGGTCAGCCCTGGCCGCGAGGGGACAGCGCCTCCGGCTGGGGCCCCCAGGACACTTACTTGGTTCAGGGTCCAGGTGTGTGAAGAATTGGCCGCGGTTGCACCCCCAGTGCTGCGTGGGGGGCCGTTCGGTTCTCCCTGGGGGCTGCCCCCTTCTCGCCTCCTGCCCCCCCAGCCCCGACCCTCCCAGCCAGCCTCAGCGCCAGCTCCGGTCTCTGGTGGGGCCGAACGCCACTGAGAGAAGCAAGAAGATGCTCAGAGAGTCACTGGCTGAGCCCCCCCCCCGCTCCCCCCAACCCTCTGAGCCCCTCCCTCCTGCCACTCCCCCTCTGCCCCCCAACTCCTGCGGGAATGGGGCACGGGGCCTTAGCTCCCAGGGGGCACTGTCTGCGAGCTGCCCCAGGGCGGGGGGGGCGGCTGCCTTGGGGGGGGGGGGAGTATGGCACGGGGCCTTCCCCCTCCGGCCAAAATCCCTCGCTGTGATAGTTGGGGGGCTGAGGGGGACCCCCTTTGACTCTAATAACAGGGGTGGCTTGACGGGGCCCCTCCCCTTATCCGTCTCTTCCCCTCCCTGGACCCCCATTGACCCCCCGAACTCTCCCCGCCTCCCCCACTCTCCCCATCATCTCCTGCCTCCCCTTCAGCTCCCCCCCCCCCCCCCCCCCCCCCCCCCNGACATTCTTTCCCCTGGGATGCGGCCCTGGCACTTAGCAGCAATTAGGGGCGTCCGGGGGCCGGGGGAGCCACGTGCCGGCGGCTCCGTGGAGACGGGCTCAATGGGGCGCGCGGGGGCAGGAATCCGGCTGCACAAAGGGGCCCCCCCGGCTCCCCCCTGCAGCCGGCGCCCGGCCACGCGGAGCGGTTAGAGCAATTGCTGGGAATTGGAGACTTAAGTGCGAGGTCAAAGTGTGTCCAACCCTCCCCGCCTCAGCGCCTGGGGCCCGTCTGCCCCGGCGTCCTGCCCCCCCGCCTCAGCGCCTCGACCCCGTCTACCCCGGCGTCCTGCCCCCCCGCCTCAGCGCCTCGACCCCGTCTGCCCCGGCGTCCTGCCCCCCCGCCTCAGCCCCTCGACCCCGTCTACCCCGGCGTCCTGCCCCCCCGCCTCAGCGCCTGGGTCCAGCCCCGTCCCTGCCCCCCGGATCAGACCCACGGCCCATCTATCCCGGCATCCAGCCCCTTCCCTGCCCCCTGGATCGGACCCACGGCCCATCTATCCCGGCATCCAGCCCCTTCCCTGCCCCCTGGATCGGACCCATGGGCCCATCTACTCTGGTGTCCAGCCCTTTCCCTGCCCCCCCATCAGCGCCTGGGTCCAGCCCCGTCCCTGCCCCCTGGATCGGACCCATGGGCCCATCTACCCCGGCGCCCTGCCCCCTTCCCTGCCCCCGGATCAGACCCACGGCCCATCTACCCCAGTGATCAGACCGTAGGCCCCTCTTGCCTCCAGCAGAGGGTGGCAGACACCCTCCCCTTCCGCCCCCCCCGTGCCCCTCCCCCCCGACACAGACACACATCTGCTTCCCCACAGTTGGCCAAGCCAACCCCCCCCCCCCCCCCCCCCGCCTTGGCAAACACTGCCCCCCCTTCCTGGCTGGGGGAGATCAAAGCTCACCCGCCCCCCTCCCTGGCTCCCCTGCCCTTCGCAAGCAGGCAGCAAAATAAACTCAGGCTGGGAACAATGTCGCCTCTCATGTTAGCAGGGCCTTGCGGGGTGTGTGCACGGGATGGGGGTTGGGGGGGCAGCGACCAGGCCCCAGCGAAAATCCTCTGAGCGAGGAAGCCAGGACACCTGGGTTCTCTCCTGGCTCTAGGAGGGGAGGGGAGTGGGGTCTAGTGGTTAGAGCAGGGGGGCTGGGAGCCAGGACTCCTGGGTTCTCTCCCGGCTCTGGGAGGGGAGTGGGGTCTAGTGGTTAGAGCAGGGGGCTGCAAGGAGGGGGAGGGTGTCTGTCTGTCCATCTGGCCCCTCGCTGGTCTTTGGTGGTTTATTTTTCCACCAGGCCGGAGCCAAGCCGCCGCTGATGGGGGGAGCACTGGGGCTGGCACCGGGAGGGAACCCCGCTGTCCCTCTGGCCCAGGCCGCAGCCAAGGCGGACATGAGCTTTGCCCAGGAATTGCGCAGCCCGTGGCCGTCACGCCTCGGCAGCAGGGCAAACGGCGCGCCAGGGCTGGCAGGGCGGGCGAGGGGGGGAAAGAGAAGGGGAGGGAGCCGCAGCCCTAAGGAGGGGGGGGAATGAACTGGGGGGGGCGACAGGAACAGCCGAGCGATGGGCGGCCAGATGCAGGGAACAAAAAAGAGCTGAAGTCAAGAGAGACCCAGAGAAAGGAGGAGGGAGAAGAAAGGGGGGGTGGGTGCCATGGGGCAGGGCAGGCAGCTGGCTGGAGCAGGCGACTCTGTGCCCAGGTGAGGCCCAGCCAGCCCCATGGTCAGGAGGAGCCAGAGGCAGCATCCCCAGCCAGGCTCAGAACCTGCTGGGTGAGCTGTGCCAGGGTCTCCGAGCCAACCGGCTCCACCCGCCGGACCCCACTCCCCTCCCAGAGCCAGGGAGAGAACCCAGGAGTCCCGACTCCCAGCCCCCCTGCTCTAACCACTAGACCCCACTCCCCTCCTAGAGCTGGGGAGAGAACTCAGGAGTCCGGGTTGGGCTGATATTTCTGTTGTTCATTCTCCTCCCCTCCAGCTCCATTCCTCGCCCCCCCACCCCACCTTGCGTTAAATCTACCTGCTGGGGGCAAGGGGCAGGTCAGGGGCTAGACAAACCCAGGAGGAACAGGCCTGTTTGCCAGGGGGGAGGGGTGTCCCTGCTGCCTGCTAAAGCCAAAATGACAGCATGGGGCAAACCGCCTCAGGGGACGTTCATGCCCTGTCCCCGGTTACCCCCCGCGGGAGTCCCTGTCCCCCCTCGGAGCACCGCGAGTGCTTCCCAAAATGCCCTGCACCCGCCGGCGGCGACTCGCCCGGCCGGGTAGCTCCCCACGGGGAGGGCAGTGTGGGCGCGCACCCGGGGCACCAGAACAGGGGGCCATGGCCCCCCACTTTTTACCTGCCGCAAGGGCAAGCGACAGGGGAGGGGGCGGAGAGGAGTGAGTGGGGGGAGTCCCAGGGGGGCGGCACGGCGCAGGCCCCTCCCCCCCACTTTTAGTGCCCGGCCACCGTTCCTGACGTCGTGCCGCTGTGAGCGGGCTCGACTTCATTTTGCAGTGTAGACAGGCCGTTAAACCGGAGCGGTTGCTTCATGCAGACGACTCCGCGGGGGGGGGGGGGGGGGGCTGCTCCTGGGGAAAACCCATCGTGTTTGCTGAAGAGAGAGATTTACTCACACACCCACAGGCGGCCCTCAGAGCTGGGCGCCCGGCCAGCAGCCGCTGCTCGCCCGGCCTAAGCCCCAGCACAAACGAAGCACTGTGGGGAAAAGGAGATGGGCCCGGGGGCGGGCAGCAGGGGCCAGGGGCATTTTCCCTGAGACCAGCCCAGGGCAGGGGGGGGGGGGACGCTCTGGCTTGTTCCTCGTTTGGTTTGTCTCTGCGGGTGAGTCGCGGACATTTCGGCAGGAAGTTTTTCCAAGGCAAACGTCCTGGATCCGGGCCCGGCCAGGTCCCCGTGCCCAGACAGCTGCCCCAGGGCAGCACTAAGGGGTACCGTGCTGCAGGGAGCGGGGCGGGGTCTCGGCAGGGGGCGCTGGGCTGCAGGGAGCAGGGCGGGGGGACAATAGGGGGCGCTCTGCTGCACGGGGGGGCCAGCAGGGGGCGCTCTCCCCCGGCAGTCAGTGCCGGCCCCAATGCCCCACGGTGACAATTTCCCGAGCCAAGCGGAGATTTCCCGGTGCCAACGTTCCCTGGGTGCAAAGGGACGTTTTCCCTGGCCCAGCACTGGCCATTTCTCAGCTGGCCCCTCATTTTCCTTCCTGCGTCTGCACCTCTGGCACTGTTTATTTCTCATGCCTGCAGCTGGCGATGGGCCCGCTGAACCCAGCAGGGGTACACCCGCCCCATCGGGGCCGCCTCACACTGCCTTGCTTGCTTGCCTTTCTTCTTGGGGTCTTTTTTCCTCGTTCGTTCATTCCTTCTTCCTCCCTCCCTCATGTTTCAGGGGAGACCCCTTGCTTGCTTGCTTTCCTGACCCCTCTGTCAAGCCGCCCGTCCCGCCCGCCCCGTGGCTGGGAGAACCAGGTCACTCTCCGCAGCTCAGACAGAAGTCAGGAGCATGCGCCCCCCCGCCAGGGGCCGGCCCGGCTCAGCCCCACATACCGACCTAGCAGGGTGCGTGGAATGCGGACAGAGCAGACGGCGCAGGCCAGACACACACACCCGCCCGCCAGCCGCGCACGCACCCGCGCCAGCCAGGGCGCCGCCAGACGCCGACCCCGCCGGACCCCGGGCAGCAGGGGGCACAAGGCCAGCGACAGGGCGATCGGACCCCCCCAGCCCTTCCGGCACGGCTTGGGACTTGGAGTGTCGGACGAGAGCGCCCCGGACAAAGCCATGGACTGAGAGAGAGAGATAGATAGAGGGGGTGGATGGGGATAGATAGAGAGATAGATAGATAGATAGATAGATAGATAGATAGAGGGGGTGGAGGGGGATAGATAGATAGAGAGATAGATAGATAGATAGATAGATAGAGGGGGTGGATGGGGATAGATAGACAAACAGGGAGCTCTGGGGACAAACGGGGGCTCTGGGGACAGACAGGGGGGCTCTGGAGACAGACAAACAAGGGGCTCTGGGGGATGGACGGGGGCTCTGGAGACAGACAAACGGGGCTCTGGGGGACGGACGGCTAGCCAGACAGACTCTGCCGGCCAAGTGACATCTCCTCTCCTGCCGTCGGTGGAAGCCCCTGGATCCAGCCCCTCAGCCATGGACCCCCCCTCCAACGTGTCGTCCCCCTCCAACGGCTCGCTGGTGGGCAGACTGCCGGAGGCAGCAGGGCTGAGCCTGCTGGGGGCGGCCGGGGCGGCAGGGAACTTGTACACGCTGGCGGTGGCCCGGGCCGGGGCCGTCCCCTCCCCGCTCCACGTCCACATCGTCCACCTGGCGCTGGCCGACCTGCTGTACCTGGCCGGGGTGCCCTTCGTCGTGCACAATGGGCTGGCCCGGGACTGGCACTTCGGCGAGGCTGGCTGCCGGGCCCTGCTCAGCCTGGACCTGCTCACCATGCACGCCAGCATCTTCCTGCTCACCCTGCTGAGCACCGAGCGGTGCCGGGCCGTGCGGCACCCCTTCCGGGCCGCCCGCCGTTCCCCCGCTCGCCGCCGTGCCCTGGCCGGGGCCGCCTGGGCCGCCGCCTTCGCCCTGGCGCTGCCCATGATGCTGATGGTGCGGCAGGAGGAGCGGGCGGCGGGCGACGGCCGGGTGCGGCGGCTCTGCGTGCCCACCTGGCACGAGGCCCAGTACAAAACCTACCTGACTGTGCTCTTCGGCACCAGCATGGTGGGGCCCGGGCTGGCGCTCGGGTACCTCTACGGGCGGCTGGCACGGGCCTACTGGCTCTCGCAGACCCGGGGGGTGCTGGGCCCCCGGCGGGGGCCGAAGCAGCGCGTCTTCCTCCTCATTTTTCTCATCGTCGTGGCCTTCTGGGCCTGCTTCCTGCCCTTCTGGCTCTGGCAGCTGGTGCCTCTCTACAGCCCGGGCATGGCCGCCCGCCTGCCTGTGGCCACCGAGATCTACATCAACCACCTGGTCACCTGCCTGACCTACAGCAACAGCTGCATCAACCCCTTCCTCTACACGCTGCTGACCCGCAGCTACCGCGACTACCGGCGGGCGCGACGAGCCGGGCGCAGGGCTGCACCACGGGCACAGGACGTGGGGCGCTGAGCAGCCAACAGACCTCCACAGGTAGGGGGGAGTGGGGCAGTGTGGGAGAGGGCTGGGGGAAGATCGCAGCATTGGGGAGAGGTGCTGTGGGGCACTGCTGGGGGAAGATCACAGCATTGGGGAAAGGTGCCGTGGGGCACTGCTGGGGGAAGATTGCAGCGCTGGGGAGAGGTGCTGTGGGGCACTGCTGGGGGAAAATCGCAGCGGCAGGAGAGGTGCTGTGGGGCACTGCTGGGGGAAAATCGCAGCGGCAGGAGAGGTGCTGTGGGGCACTGCTGGGGGAAGATTGCAGCACTGGGGAGAGGTGCCGCGGGGCACTGCTGGGGGAAGATCACAGCACTGGGGAGAGGTGCCGCGGGGCACTGCTGGGGGAAGATCGCAGCGGCAGGAGAGGTGCCGTGGGAAGATCACAGCGCTGGGGAGAGGTGCCGCGGGGCACTGCTGGGGGCAAGATTGCAGCATTGGGGAGAGGTGCCATGGGGCACTGCTGGGGGAAGATCACAGCATTGGGAAAAGGTGCCGTGGGGCACTGCTGGGGGAAGATCACAGCGCTGGTGAGAGGTGCCGCAGGACACTGCTGGGAGAAGATCACAGCACTGGGGAGCGGTGCCGTGAGGCACTGCTGGGGGAAGATCACAGCGCTGGGGATAGGTGCCGTGGGGCACTGCTGGGGGAAGATCACAGCGCTGGGGTGAGGTGCCGCAGGGCACTGCTGGGGGAAGATCGCAGCACTGGGGAGAGGTGCCATGAGGCACTGCTGGGGGAAGATCGCAGCGCTGGGGTGAGGTGCAGCAGGGCACTGCTGGGGGAAGATCACAGCGCTGGGGTGAGGTGCCACAGGGCACTGCTGGGGGAAGATCACAGCGTTTCTGGGAGGTGCCGCAGGGCACTGTGGGGGAAGATCGCAGCACTGGTGAGAGGCGCCGTGGGGCACTGCGGGGGAAGATGGCAGTGCTGGGGAGAGGTGCAGTGGGGCACTGCTGGGGGAAGCTCGCAGCTGTGGAATCCCCAGCTCTTGTCCATCTCTGAACCAGGGGGACAGGCTGGCCCGGGTGGCAGGGAACAGGGCACAGGGGTTTCCCCTCTAGGGGGCACCAGCCCCCCTTAGCAGCCATATGTCTCCCCCTCACTGTTGGAGCTGGACCCTGACCCTGGCTCTCAGGGCAGGGGGCAGCCGCCAGCATGCGGGGGGGACACCCCAGTGCTCTCACACATACAGCTGGCCCTGAGCCCCCTGCTCGCTGCACCCCTAGGAGCGGCGCCCCCTGCAGCCGGGCCCTGGACATGGCCCCCCCCTCGCCAGCCCCCCGTGAGGACGATGCATCAGCCCCCAGCGACTCCGCGCAGCCAGGACCAGATGGAAAAGGAACAGCCCCAGCGAGAAACAAGGCGCCCGGACTCCTGGGTTCTCCGCAGCTGGCTGCGCTGGGAGGGAAGGGGTGGGGCAGGACTCCTGGGTTCTCTCCCCGGCTCTGGGAGGTGTTGTACCCCCTGCGGTACCTTTGGGGACCCCTGTATGAAATGGACATGTGGGGGTGTGTGGCTGGGTTTCTACGCTGGGGGGGGAGTAACCAGAGCCCCCCAGGCACTACCACAGCGGGGGGGCCATGCCCCCTGTGTCCAGCTCCAGTGACGCGCTGCCCGCGAGGGAGGTGGCACAAGCCGGCACCGTGTCTGCCCTTGGGGTCAGCAAAGAGAGCCCCCCGGGTCCCTCCCCCGGCTGTGCCGGCCCCGCCCGGGGCCCGAGGAGCTGGGCACGAGCCCCGCGCTGCCCAGGGCCTCCAGCAGCTTCTCCCTTGGCCTTGCCAGGCTAGGCCCCGGGGAAGAAAGCGCCTGCTCTGCCGGGTGACGGGCAGCGGCTGGCGAGCAAAAGCCAGGCACCGGAGCAAGGGTTGGCACGGGGGTGGGGCTACAGTGACAGGGGCCAGCAGGATGGAGCCGGGGGGGGCTGGGAGCCAGGACTCCGGGGTTCTCTCCTGGGAGGGGAGTGGGATCTAGTGGTTAGAGCGGGGGTGGGGGGGGTTGAGCTAGGACTCCTGGGCTCTATCCGTGGCTCTGGGAACAGAAGGGGGCTGGGAGCCAGGACTCCTGGGTTCTCTCCGGGCGGGGTGGGGGAGTGGGTTCTAGTGGTTAGAGCAGGGGGGGCTGGGAGCCAGGACTCCTGGGTTCTCTCCCCGGCTCCTCCCCTGCGCTAAGATTGTCGCTTTGGTCTCTGCCTCTGGCGGCTGCGGTGGGGCCCAGGCCGAACTCAGCTCCCCTGGAAATGCTGTGAGGGGCAGGCCCCAGCTTTTAACCCCCCCCCCCCCCACGCTCCAAGCTGGGGGTGTCAATAAACCACCCCCGTCTCTCCGCATCTCCTGCGTGCGTCTCGTTCGCCCGCCCCGCCAGGCAGCCACGCACAGGGAATCCGAGATGAACTTTAATAGAAGACACAAAGGGGGGGGGGGGGAGGTAAAACGAAAAGCAAACAGAACCCCCCGACCCCCCTGCGTCCTCACCCAGCCAGCGCCCCGCCCCGGGGGCCAAAACACCCCGCAACGGTCCCCCGCAGCCCACAAGCCAACGGCTCCAGACCCAGCCACCTTAGGAGCCCCCCCCCCCGCAAATCACTGTGCAGAGAGAATAGCACGGGGGGGGGGGGGCCGGATCCAACCCGGGAGAGGGGGTGACTCCCACAGCCAAAGGCCAAGAGACGCTAGGAAAAGGGTCGGGGTGTGTGTGTGTGCGATTTGGTGACCCAGCATTTGCTGAAGCGGGGGGGCGGGGGGGAGGGCTTAGCAAAGAGTTTCCATCTCTCTTGTGGCTGTTGGGGGCGGGGGTCCCGCCGTGTGTTGGCTGTAACCCCACGGGGGCAGGATGTGGGGCTAGATGAGCCTGCAGTCTGGTCTGAGGGACAGGGAGGGGGCTGAAGCCAATGAGACCCCGGGGTGCCCCTGAGGACCGGGCCGGAGGCCAGGGCACCTCAGGCAGGGGCAGGACCCAGCAGCCAGGGGTGACACACACGTGCCGGGTGAGGGGTCTCGCCGGTGCGATCTGAGACTGGATCTGAGGGGAGGTTCGGCCCCAGGGAGCCTGTTAACCCTTCAATGCCTGCTTCTTCCAGGGTGTAGGGTGTGGTTGCTGGGTCGAGGGGGGCAGGAGATCCCAGGCTGGGGGAGTGATGGGGGGGGGGGGG
>QXTE01000335.1:516223-551106 GCA_003942145.1 Platysternon megacephalum
AGGCCCCTCCCCCCGACCCCAGGGCAGAGACCCCGCCCCAGCCCCCTGCCAGACCCCCAGGCCCAGAGGCAGAGCCGCGCTGTGCCTACCAGACACCACCCTTCCCACACCACCCAGGCCTTGCTTCCCCGGCCCCACCCCACCTCCATTCCCAGCCCCTCCTTCAGACACTGCTCCATCCCCTCCCACCCACCACCCACCCGTGCATTAACCTCGTCCCCACGCCCCGAACCACTGCCCCCAACCCAGCACCTGCTGGGCTCAGCCCCACACCCCCCAGGGGGGCCCTACCTGGGCGTCTTGCAGGTAGGACTCCGCGCTGGCCAGCTCCTTGGCGAGCTTGGTCGTCTTCGACTCCGTGGTGCCCAGGGCCCCTGAGACGCTGTCCAGCTCACTCTGCCCAGGGGAGACGGGGGGGGGGGGGCTCAGTGATCCTGCTCCATGGCCCCCGTCATGCCACAGAGGTGATCTGGGCTGGGGGGGCAGGGAGGGGGCAGGATACTGGGGTAGGTGGAGGGGGGAGGATCCATGGGTCTGATCCAGGGGGCAGGGAGGGGGTGGGATACTGGGGTAGATGGACCCAGGGGGCAGGGAGGCAGCGGGATACCGGGGTAGGTGGAGGGGGCAGGATCCATGGGTCTGATCCAGGGGGCAGGGAGGGGGTGGGATACTGGGGTAGATGGGCCTACGGGGGTGATGGTGGGGGCAGGATACCGGGGTACATGGACCCAGGGGGCAGGGAGGGGGCGGGATACTGGGGTAGATGGGCCCGTGTGTGGGATGGAGAGGGCAGGATACCAGGGGGTAGATGGGTGTGGGGGTGTGATCCAGGGGGAAGGGAGGGGGCAGGATACCGGGGTAGATGGGCCCGGAGGGGTGATGGAGGGGGCGGGATAACAGGGTAGACGGGCCCGGAGGGGTGATGGAGGGGGCGGGATCCATGGGTCCGATCCAGGGGGCGGGGGTCTCACCTGCAGCTTGCCCACGCGGTCGGCGAGCTCGGCCTTGGCTCGCTCAGCCTCGCTGGCCCGGATCTGCAGCTCCTGCACCTGCCCCTCCAGCTTCTTGCGGCGCTGGTCCGAGTCCAGCCGGGCGGCCTGCAGCCCCTTCACCTCCTGCACCAGCTCCACCTTCTCCCCCTCCAGCGCCTGCTTCGCCTTCTCCAGGGTGCCTTTCACCTGGGGGGGCCGAGAACCACCTCACACAGAGCTAACACCCCACAGCAGAGCCCGAGAGAACCCAGGAGTCCAGGCTGCCAGCCCCTGCCCCCCTGCTCTCCCCACTAGCCCCCACTCCCCCCCCAGAGCCAGGGAGAGAACCCAGGAGGCCCGGCCCCCAGCCCCCCTGCTCTCACCACTAGCCCCCCCTCCCCTCCCAGAGCCAGGGAGAGAACCCCGGTGTTCGGGCTGCCAGCCCCCGCCCCCCCGCCCTCACCACTAGCCCCCACCCCCCTCCCAGAGCTGGGGAGAGAACGCAGGAGTCCTGGCTCCCAGCCCCCCCGCCCCCCCCACTAGCCCCCACTCCCCTCCCACAGCCGGGGAGAGAACCCAGGAGTCCCGGCTGCCAGCCCCCCCCCCCCCCCCCCCACCCCCGGCGGGCACCCCCCCACCCCCGCCCCCCCCCCCCCCCCCCCGCCAGAGCGCGGGCCCCGGAGCCCCCGCCCCCAGCCCCCCTGCTCTCACCACTAGCCCCCGCTCCCCTCCCAGAGCTGGGGAGAGAACGCAGGAGTCCTGGCTCCCAGCCCCCCCGCCCCCCCCACTAGCCCCCACTCCCCTCCCAAAGCCAGGGAGAGAACCCAGGTGTGCGGGCTGCCAGTCCCAGCCCCCCTGGTCTCACCACTAGCCCCCACTCCCCGCCCAGTCCTGGGGAGAGAGCCCAGGAGTCCTGGCTGCCAGCCCCTCCCCCCTCCCCCCCCCCCCCCCAGCCCCCGAGAGAACCCAGGCGCCCAGGCTGCCAGCCCCTGCCCCCCTGCCCTCCCCACTCGCCCCCACCCCCCCCCCACAGCCCGCGAGAGAACCCAGGAGTCCAGGCTGCCAGCCCCTCCCCCCCTGCTCTCACCACTAGACCCCACCCCCCTCCCAGAGCCAGGGAGAGAACCCAGGTGTGCGGGCTGCCAGTCCCAGCCCCCCTGGTCTCACCACTAGCCCCCACTCCCCCCCCACAGCCAGGGAGAGACCCCAGGAGTCCAGGCTGCCACCCCCTGCCCCCCTGCTCTCACCACCCGACCCCCCTCCCCTCCCCGAGCCAGGGAGAGAACCCAGGAGGCCCGGCCCCCAGCCCCCCTGCTCTCACCACCAGCCCCCACCCCCCTCCCAGAGCTGGGGAGAGAACCGAGGAGTCCTGGCTGCCAGCCCCTCCCCCCTCCCCCCCCCCCCCCCAGCCCCCGAGAGAACCCAGGCGCCCAGGCTGCCAGCCCCTGCCCCCCCGCTCCCACCACCAGCCCCCACCCCCCCCCCAGAGCCGGGGAGAGCACCCAGGTGTTCGGGCTGCCAGCCCCCGCCCCCCCGCCCTCACCACTAGCCCCCACTCCCCCCCCAGAGCCAGGGAGAGAACCCAGGTGTGCGGGCTGCCAGCCCCAGCCCCCCTGCCCTCACCCCCAGCCCCCACTCCCCTCCCAGAGCTGGGGAGAGAACCCAGGAGTCCTGGCTGCCAGCCCCTGCTGACCCCACTGAGCTCTCCCCAGGCAGCACTGGGGGAAGGCTGGGGGAGCCCGGCACAACAGAGATCCAGGCACGGGAGAGCTGGGGGGACCCTTCCCCTCCCGGCCCCTACCCGGCGCGACTGCTCCAGCTGCTCCGACAGCTCCTCCAGGGCATGGCCGTGTCGCTGGCGCATCTCCAGCACCTGAGCCTCATGCACCTTCACCTCGTCCTCGATCCCCTTCTTCAGCTCGGCCACCTCCTGCTCCCGCTTCGACCTGCGGGGGGCAGCGGTGAGCCACGGGCTGGGGGCGCACAGGGGCTACGTCTCCAGGGACCCCTCGTCCTATGCTGAGACGTGGGGCGGGCTGGGTGCCCGGGGACTTTGACGGCTCAGGGTGGGTGCACAGGGATGCAGCTGGCTTTGGGGAGAGGCGGTCGGGTGCGTGGGGACGTGGCCAGCTCCCGGGAGAAGCGGACTAGGTGCATGGGAATGCAGCTGGCTCTGGGGTGAGGTGGGCCAGGCCTGGGGACGCAGCCAGCCCCAGGGGTAGACAGGCCAGGCACAGAGGGATGCGGCTGGCTCTGGGGGGAGGCAGGTGGGCTCAGGGGATGGTGCATGCCAGCCCCAGGGATAGGCAGACCAGGCCTCAGGAGGCAGGCGTCTCTGGGGACGGTGCGCAGGGGTGCGGCTGGCTCTGGGGGGAAGCAGGCCAGGCCCAGAGACGTGGGAGGCTCCGGGGAGGGTGCATGGGATGCGGCTGGCTCTGGGGGGAAGCAGGCCAGGCCACGGGACACGGGCGGCTCCAGGGAAGGTGCGCGGGGATGCGGCTGGCTCTGGGGGGAGGCAGGCCAGACCCAGGGACATGGGTGGCTCCAGGGAGGGTGCACGGGATGCGGCTGGCTCTGGGGGGAGGCAGGCCAGACCCGGGTGGCTCCGGGGAGGGTGCACGGGATGCGGCTGGCTCTGGGGGGATCCAAGCCAGGCCCGGGGATGCGGGCGGCACCGCACCGTAGCTCCTGCTGGGTGGCGGTGGAGTCCAGCGTATCCTCCAGCTCGGTTTTCAGGGCCTCCAGCTCCTCGCCCAGGTCCCGCCGCTGCTTCTCGGCCTTGGCCCGAGCCGCCCTCTCCGTCTCCACGTCCTCCTGCAGCTCCGTCAGCTGGGCCTGCAGCTCCCGCAGGGCCTTCAGCGCCTGGTTCTTCTGGGCCGCCTCCTCCTCCAGCCTGCGGGGCACAGAGCGGGTCAGCGCCGCGGGGGGAGGGCAGAGAGCGGGTCAGCACCATGAGGGGAGGGCAGAGAGCGGGTCAGCGCCGCGGGGGGAAGGGGGGGAGAGCGGGTCACGCCGCGAGGGGAGAGCGGGTCAGCGCCGTGGGGGGAGGGGAGAGAGCGGGTCAGCCCCGGGGCGGGGGAGGAGGGAGAGCGGGTCAGCGCTGCGGAGGGGGGCGGGGGGGGCGGTGTCAGCGCTGCGGGGGGAGGGGAGAAAGCGGGTCAGCGCCGCGGGGGGAGGGGAGAAAGCGGGTCAGCACTGCGGGGGGACAGCCGGTGAGTAACTCCCATCCCTAACCCGGGGGGGGGCCCCAGCAGGGGGTCGGTGGCTATAGGGGTGGCAGGGGATCAGGCAGCAGGTACCTACCAGGGGGATCCCAGTGGGGGGGCAGGGGGGGATCCCTGACCCCGGGAGGATGGAGCAGGGATCCTAGGGGAGGGGCCTGGGGGGCCCCAGGCAGGAGTTGGGGGCGGATCTCTGGGGAGACCCAGCCGGGGGATGGGGGAAACTGGAGGGGCGGGGACAACCCGGATGAGGAATGGGGGGCTCTGTGGGGGCACCTGGCCAGGGCGGCCTGCAGCTCGGCCTCCTTGCGGGCCAGCTGGGCCCGGAGCTCCTCCAGCTGCTGCTGCAGCTCCAGCAGCTGCTCCTGCAGGTCGCTCGTCTCCCCGTCCAGCCGACGTCGCTGCTTCTCCAGCTCCTGGCGCCCCTTCTCCTCCTTCTTCAGCCGCTCTGCGGGGGGGCGGGGGGGTCAGCAAGGCCCCTCCTGGCCCCCCCGGCTCAGCCCCTGGGGAATCCCTTCCCCCACTCCCATCCCCACCCCCCAACACACCGCTCGGCCCAGGGGTCAGCACCCCCCATCTCCCCTTCCCCTGTGCCGGCCAGGGCTGCTAGGGCCTCCCCCACCCGGACACTGGGGTCCCCCGGGGGCCCATCCCCCACCCCTCACCTTCCATGTCGGCGAGGACGGCCTCGTATTTGTTGCGCAGCTTGGACAGGCTCTTCACCTTCTCCTCCTCCTCCGTCATGTGCGAGGTGAACTCCGCCAGGCGCTCCTCCATCAGCTTCCGCTCCTGGGGGGCGCGGGGCGGGGGTGAGGCCGTGCCGGGGACCCACCCGCTCCCACCAACCCTCCCAGCTGGGAAAGGAACGGGGATGGACTCCAGCTAGGGTGCGGGCGGGTTCGTGGTGACACTTCACGGCTGGATCCGGATTCAGATCCGAATGGGTGCGGAAACGCCGATTCTGACTGCGATTTAGACCACGGCACAGAGCCAGCTTCAGCTCTGGGTCACACCCCAGCTGGCGGGGTCCTGATCTGGATCACGGTTCAGATCAACCGTCCCAGATTTGGGTTCAGAACTGGACTGCAAATCAGTTGAGAGTTTGGGTTCTAATTCCGATTCGTATCCAGATTAGGGGTCAGATGGGGATTTGTAAAATCCCCATCCAGGCTTGGATTCAGATTCAGAGTTGCATTCGCATCTTGCACCTACATGAGATCTGGATCCAGATTCAGATCAAACCCAGTGCCAGATCAGGATCAGAAAATCAGATTTAGATTCAAATTCAGATACAGACCTTGTTCTGAATCTTAAATCAGATTTAGGTGTGGACTATGATTCAGATTAGAATCAAAACTGTGACTAAGGGTCAGATTAAGATTAAAATCCAGATTCAAGAGTGCACCGTCATTCAGATCAAGGTCCAGATTTAAAGTGAAATTAAGATCCAGATCTGCTTTAAGATCCAGTGTGTGTTTCGATTCAAATTCAGATCAAGAGTCAGATTCAGTGTGAGATTAAGAGCCAGATTCAGGGGGCAATTAAGATTTGGACTCAAATTTAGATTAAGATTCATATGTAGGTTTGAATTAAAATTCAGATGCGGAGTAAGATTAAGATCCAAATTCAGATAAAGATTTAGTGTACATTTGGATTCAAATTCAGATCCAGAGTCAAATTAATATCCAGATTCAAAGTGAGATTAAAATCCAGATCCAGAATAATATCATGATCTGGATTCAAATCTAGATTAGGATTCACATGTAGGTTTAGATTAAAATTCAGATTCAGATCCAGATTAACAATTAGCACACATTTGGATTAAGATTCAGATCCAGAGTCAGATCCGGATTCCAATTCAGCGGGAGATTAAGATCCAGAGTCCGAACCAGATTCAGATTCCATTCTAGGTGTCACGAAAAACTCAGATCCCAATTAAGATCCAGAGTCACATCTGGATCACAATTCAGATCTCAGTTTGGGCTCAAACCCACATTCCGATCAAGAGTGAGAAGAGGATCCAAACTGAGGCTAAGACAGACAGACCTGGCACAGAGCCCCATAGGGAGGGGGCGGAAAGGGTGGACCGGACTCCCCTCCCCAGCATGCGGGGCCCACAGCCCGGGGCCCCCTCACCTTGTGCAGCTTGGAGTTCTGGTCCTCCAGCAGCAGCAAATCTTCCTCCATCTTCTTCAGCTTGGACTCCGTGGTCACCTTCTCCAGCTGCAGCTTCTGCCGAGCCGCCTCCTCTTCCTCCAGCTGCTCCTCCAGGTCCTGGGGGGCAGCGGGGTGTCAGAGGGCTTGGGGCTGGCCGTCGGCGGGGCTCAGGGCATGGGCACTGGCAGGGACGGGGGCGCGGGGCTCAGGTGTCTGGGCACCGGCGGGCATCAGGGGGCCCGGGGCTGGCCATCGGCGGGGCTCAGGGCATGGGCACCCGTGGAGAGCTGTGGGGTGCGGGGCTGGCTGGCAGCGGGAGCAGCCGGGGCAGCACCCTCCCAAGACAGCCCGGGGAGAGAGGCGTCAGTCCCAGAACAACCTCACAAGGCAGGTGGGAGAGGGCCCCCTTCCCGATCCCGGCTCTGGGATGGGAGAAGGGTCTAGTGGTGAGAGCAGGGCTGGGGGCTGGGAACGAGGGCTCCTGGGTGCCATTCCGGGCTCTGGGATGGGGGAATTGGGTTTGGTGGTTGGAGCAGGGGGGTGGGAGCCGGGGCTCCTGGGTGCTCTCCCGGGCTCTGGGAGGGGAGGGGGGTCTAGTGGTTAGAGCAGGGGGGTGGGCGCCAGGGCTCCGGGGTCCTCTCCCTGGCTCTGGGAGGGGAGTGGGGTCTAGGGGTTAGAGCAGGGGGGTGGGAGCCGGGGCTCCTGGGTTCTCTCCCCAGCCCCCAGAGGGGAGCGGGGGCTGGGGCTTAGCGCAGGGGGGCTGGGAGCCAGGACTCTTGGGTTCTCTCCCCGGCTCTGGGAGGGGAGTGGGGGTTAGTGGGCTGGGGGGGGTGGTGGGAGGCAGGACTCCTGGGTTCTCTCCCCGGCTCTGGGAGGGGAGTGGGGGTTAGTGGGCTGGGGGGGGGGCTGGGAGGCAGGACTCCTGGGTTCTATTCTCAACTCCTAGAGGGGAGTGGGGGCGGGAGTCGGGCCCCTTCCCGGTCCCTCGCTCCCCCCCGCCACCTCACCTGCTGGTATTTGCTCTCCAGGTCCCTGAGCTCACTCTGGGTTTTCACATGTTGATCCTGCACCTTCTGCAGCTCCACAGCCTTGGCCTGCATCACCTCGTCCTGCCGCGTCACCTGCAGCAGCGGCTTCACCTGCGGGGGGGGGGGAGGTTAGGGGGTGACTCCAAACCCCCCCATGCACACACCCTGACCCCCAGCCTTGGATCCCGGCTCCCCCCGCCCCCCACCGCTGCCCCCAGCCTGGCTCCTGAGACCAGACCCCGCACCACGACATCCCCACCCCTGCCTCCCCAGGGCCTGCGCCCCCCCTCCCTGGGGCCTGCACCCCACCCCGACATCCCCACCCCCACCTCCCTGGGGCCTGCGCCCCACCCCCACCCCAACATCCCCAACCCCGCTTCCCTTGGGCCTGTGCTCCCCCCACCCCCACCTCCCCGGGACCTGCGCCCCCCCCTCCCCGGGACCTGCGCCCCACCCCCATCCCGACATCCCCACCCCCGCCAACACAGGACCTGCGCCCCCCCCACTGCGACATCCCCACCCCTGCCTCCCCGGGGCCAGCGCCCCCCCAGCCAATACAAACTCAGGGCCCCTCCCACACCCATTCACCCTCCCGCCCCCGAAGCTCTCAGCCCCGCCCAGCCCCCACCTTGGTGAAGAGGCGCCACCACTGCCAGTGGCGCAGTTTGAGGTAGGCGGCGCAGTTCCGCTGCATCACCCGGAGGGCGCTCATCTGCTGCTGCTTCTTCATGAACGCCCTGCGGGGGGGGGGGAGCCCGTCAGCCCGGACGCCTGGGTTCTCTGGTTAGAGGGGGGGGGGGGGCTGGGAGCCAGGATGCCTGGGTTCTGTCCCTGCTCCGGGAGGGGAGTGGGGTCTAGTGGTCAGAGCAGGGGAGCTGGGAGCCAGGACCTTTCCCTTCACAGCCCTGGGAAGTGGGGCCCCGCCCACCCCTAGCCAAGCCCCACCCACCCCTAGCCAAGCCCCACCCACCAGCCCCCCAACCCCTGTTCGGTCCCAGCAGTGGGTATTGCCCTGGCCCCGCGCTCCCCCCCAGAGCTGCACGCATGCCCCTCCCCCCTCCCCGGCACTCACTTGCGGGCCAGGTACCCCCGTGCGGCGGCCTGGAAGGAGACGATGATGTCGGTGATCTTGAGGTCCCGCTCCTCCTCCAGGTGGGCCAGCACCCCCGCCCGGAAGAAAATCTTGCTCTGGCCGATGCGGTACAAGTTGGCGTCGAGCTCCAGGGCCTTGATCTGGGGCAGGGGGGGAGGGAGGGGTTAGTGGGGGGGGGAAATGGGGGAATGGCTGGGATGGGGGATGGCTGGGGGGCGGGGGGGTGGAGATGAGGGGGGTGGGGGGATACCTGGGTGGTGGGGGGATGGGAAGGCAGATGGGGGGGATGGCTGGGAGGGGGGAGGGGGTTGGGGCGATGAGGAGGTGGATGGGGGGGTGGAGATGACGGGGGTGGGGGGATACCTGGGTGGTAGGGGGATGGGAAGGCAGATGGGGGGGATGGCTGGGAGGGGGGAGGGGGGATGGGGTGAGGATGGCTGGGGAGTGGGGGGGTGGCGATGAGGGGGGTGGGGCGAGGAAAACCCCGGAGCAGGTGCTGGGGGCTGGAAACTCGAGGTGGTGGGTCCCGGCCCCACTGCCTCCCACTGCTGACCGCACCCTGAGTCTGGGTTGCTCCGAGCGTGGGGGCCAATCCCCAGTGTGGGTGGGGTCTGCTGCTCAGAGCCCCTCCCCCTGGGCAGGCCCCGCCCCTGCCCCACCCCGTACCATGCGCTCGCAGGCCTGTTTCCCGTCCATGAAGCCCTTGGGGATGGCGTTGGAGGTCAGGATCTCGTACCTGCAGGGGGGAGGGGAGAACACGGGTTGGGGAGAACACGGGTCAGAGGTCACACAGCCCCTCCTCCCACGCTCGTCCAGAGCAGCCACTGGCGGGATACCGGGGTAGATGGGGCCGGGGGCTGGGGGAGGCGGGATACCGGGGTAGATGGGGCCGGGGGAGGCGGGATACCGCGGTAGATGGGGCTGGGGGCCGGGGGAGGCGGGATACCGGGGTAGATGGGGCTGGGGGCCGGGGGAGGCGGGATACCGGGGTAGATGGGCCCAGGGGGAGGCGGGATACCGGGGTAGAGGGGGCCGGGGGAGGCGGGATACCGCGGTAGATGGGGCTGGGGGCCGGGGGAGGCGGGATACCGGGGGAGATGGGCCCGGGGGGGGCGGGAGGCGGGGGTAGATGGGCCCGGGGGGCGCGGGGGGCCGGGGGCGGGGGGCCGGGGGGGGGGGGGGGGCGGGGGGGGGGGGGGTACCGGGGTAGATGGGCCCGGGGGGAGGCGGAATACCGGGGTAGATGGGCCCGGGGGGAGGCGGGATACCGGGGTAGATGGGCCCAGGGGGAGGCGGAATACCGGGGTAGATGGGCCCGGGGGGAGGCGGAATACCGGGGTAGATGGGGCCGGGGGGAGGCGGGATACCGGGGTAGATGGGCCCAGGGGGAGGCGGAATACCGGGGTAGATGGGCCCGGGGGGAGGCGGAATACCGGGGTAGATGGGCCCGGGGGGAGGCGGGATACCGGGGTAGATGGGCCGGGGGGGGGCGGGGGAGGGGGGCAGGGGGGGCGGGGGGGGGGGGGGGAGGGGGGGGGGGGGGGGGGGGGCGGGGGTCGGGGGGGGGGGGGGCGGGGGGGGGGGGGAACCGGGGGTGGTGGGGGCGGGGGGCGGGGGGGGGCGGGATACCGGGGTAGATGGGCCCGGGGGAGGCGGGATGCGGGGGGAGATGGGCCGGGGGGGGGGGGGGTGCGGGGGCAGGGGGGCGGGGGGGGGGGGGGGGGGCGGGGCGGGGGGGGGGGGGGGGGGGGGGGGCGGGGATCCGGGGGTAGAGGGGGCCGGGGGAGGCGGGATACCGCGGTAGATGGGGCTGGGGGCCGGGGGAGGCGGGATACCGGGGTAGATGGGGCCAGGGGAGGCGGGATACCGGGGTAGATGGGGCTGGGGGCCGGGGGAGGCGGGATACCGGGGTAGAGGGGCGGGGGGCCGGGGGAGGCGGGATACTGGGGTAGATGGTCCCAGGGGGCCGGGGGAGGCGGGATACCGGGGTAGAGGGGCCCAGGGGGAGGCGGGATACCGGGGTAGATGGGGCTGGGGGCCGGGGGAGGCGGGATACCGGGGTAGATGGGCCCGAGGGAGGCGGGATACCGGGGTAGATGGGCCCAGGGGGAGGCGGGATACCGGGGGAGATGGGCCCGGGGGGGGCGGGAGGCGGGGGTAGATGGGCCCGGGGGGCGCGGGGGGCCGGGGGCGGGGGGCCGGGGGGGGGGGGGGGGCGGGGGGGGGGGGGGATCCGGGGGGGGGGGGGGCCGGGGGAGGCGGGATACCGGGGGAGGTGGGCCCGGGGGGAGGCGGAATACCGGGGTAGATGGGCCCGGGGGGAGGCGGAATACCGGGGTAGATGGGGCCGGGGGGAGGCGGGATACCGGGGTAGATGGGCCGGGGGATACCGGGGTAGATGGGCCGGGGGAGGCGGGATACTGGGGTAGATGGGCCGGGGGCCGGGGGAGGCGGGATACCAGGGTAGATGGGCCCGGGGGCCGGGGGAGGCGGGATACTGGGGTAGATGGGCCCGGGGGGTACCTCTGGCGGAACTCCTGGAAGATGATGCGGTTGGGGAAGCCTTGGCGGCAGATGCGGATCCCCTCCAGCACCCCGTTGCAGCGCAGCTGGTCCAGCACCAGGTGGGGCTCCAGCTTCCCGGCCTGCGGGAGGGAGCGTCAGAGCCCAGGGACAGCGGGGGGCACTCGTGCGGCGCACCAGGGCTGGCACGCCACAGCTCCCGGCCCCTCGCACTTTCACACTGCCCTTCGGCCACCCAGGGGCACTGCGCCAACGCAGGCTGCAGCCGTGCACACCAACCAGGGCAGCTGCCCGCCCGCCCGCGGCCTGCTCGTTTGCATGCCCACCCCAGGCTGGCACTACACGCCCTCGGCCATACTCATGCTCGCTGGCCCTTGTCCATTCACACTTCCACCCCCACCCCCACGGCACGCTGGTGCCAGCCCTGCAGAAGCCCCTTCGCCAGCCCACCCTCGCACGCGGCTTGTGCACAACGGCTGACACCGGCTCTCACGGGGACACATGCTCCTTCACTCGTGTGTGTGCGCACGTGAGGATACATGGGGAGTGGTGCACGCCCAGCAAGGGCACGAGCACCTTCATATGTGTGCACACCCACTCGCTCTCACCGCAGCACACGCTTCCTCGGAGGCTGATGGTGCTTGCACACTTTTGCACTCACACTTCATATCATACAGCAGTTCACCCTTATCCCCACATTGAAAACACTTGCACACTTTGCACACTCAATTGCTTTTGCACGACTGTTCACACTTCCACACATGAACAATGGCGCTCGCACTGTTTTGCACACTCATTCTCACCTGGTTGTTCACACTTCTGCATACACTGATGGTGTTCACAAAGCTTTGCACACTCACACTTGCTCTTGCATGGCAAGTCACACTGCCCAGCATGGACAAGGTCACAGAGGTTCACATTTCCCTGCACACACAATGGCACTTGCACAATTTTGCATGCACACTTGTTCTTGCACAGCCATTCACCCTCCCCTGCAGGGACACTAGAGCTCACCCAGTTTTGCACACTTGCTCTCACACTTCCCCACATGCTGACGGTGCTTACATGGTTTTGCACACACACACTCTGTCTTGCATGGTAGTTTGCACTGCCGTACATGAGCAACACCACTTTTGCACACTCACATTGGCGCTCTCACCACAGTTCACATTTCCTCACAGGCACAATGGCGACTGCATGATTTTGTGCTCACACTCACTGTCACACAGCCAGTCACACTCCGTGCATGAAATTGGCACTCATAACATTTTTCACACACACCCGCACGGCCATTCACATGCCCCTGCATGAACAATGACACACTGTTTTGCACACACACACTTACTCTTCCATGGCAGGTCACACTGCCCTCTATGAACGATGACACATGTGCACACTCACATTCACTCTCGCACAGTGGTTCACATTTCCCCACACACACTATGACACTTGCACAATTTTGTGCTCACACTTGCTCTCACACGGCCATTCAGTCTCACCTGCAGGGACAACGGTGCTCACCCAACTTTGCACACACACAGACCACACTCTCACACTCAGTTCGCACGTCCCTACGTGCTGACTGCTCTTGCACGGTTTTGCACACTTGCTGTCGCACAGCCGGTCACCCTTCCCCACATGCACGATGGCCCTTGCACGACTGTGCGTATTCCCACTCACTCTCGCACGGCCATTCCCTCTCCCCTGCACGAACAATGTCGCTCCCCCAGCTTTGCACACTCCCCCTTGCTCTTGCACAGTGGGTCCCCTGCCCCCGCTTGCCCGATTCGGCCCCCTTGCTCCCACTGCTGTTCCCACTTCCCCACAAGTGCCACGCCCCACCCTGGCGGGGCAACTGGCCCTTCCCCTTGTGCCCCCTCGCACGCCTGGCTGGCACCAGGGCCCGACGGCTCACCCGCTTCTCATGGTTGGGGATGATGCAGCGCACGAAGTTGGGGTTGGTGTTGCGCAGGGTGGCCATGAGCTTGGCCAGCGACTCCTTGTACAGCTGGCCCACGGTGCGGAACATCCCCTTCTTGGTCTTGTAGGAGGCCCCGAAAGCCACGTCCCCCATGCCGCTCACCTGGTCCAGGCCCACGATCCGGTCCACTGCGGGCGAGGGGGCGGGGTCAGCCGGGAGCCCCTCGGAGCCCCCGCCCCGCGCCCCCCCGCTGGGAGAGGTGGGGCTGGGGTAGTGGGGAGCCCCCCCCAGCCAGTGCCCCACAGTGCCCCCCGCTGGGAGAGGTGGGGCTGGGGTAGTGGGGAAACCCCCCCCAGCCAGCGCCCGACAGCTCCCCTTGCTGTAGCGGGCAGAGGGCCCTGAATGGGTGGAGGATGCAGACAGATGAGCCAAGGGGTGATGGAGGAACGGTCCTTATCCGCCCGCCCCCCCCCCCCCCCGCTGACCTGACAAAGGGCCGGCTGGGGGCCGGCTGCCTGGTGGGAGAGGGGGTCTGGCTAGACGGGCCGCTGATCCCCCTCCCTGGGGCTTAGCCATCGCGGCGAGGCGGGGATCTGCCCCGGGGCTCAGCGATCTTAGTGGGGGGGGGGGGGGGCCCAGGCTGGGGGGAAGATGTGAGGGGGGACGGGTGATGTGAGGGGGGGGTGAGCTGGGGGGGGTGATGTGGGGGGGAGAACGTGGACGTACTTTCACCTTGGCCTGGGGACACCCCGGCGTAGCTGTCAAAGAAATAAACCTTCTGGATGTTCCCGATCTCTGGAGAGGCCGATGCCCGGGGGGAGGAGGGGGAGGGGTGGGGGTGGGGGTTAGACAGACAGACAGAGAGATCAAGGACAGACGGACGGACAGAGAAATCAAGGACAGACGGGGCCAGGCCCGCAGGGCAGAGAACACAGCAGAACAGCGAGAGCCAGTTAGTTACAGCACCAAAGGGGTTAATGGGGGGGAGAAATCATCACGGGGGGGGTAAATGGGGGGAATCATCCCAGCAGCCCCCTGGCCCCGAGGCCAGCAGAATGCCGGGGGGTGGGGGAGAGGTCAAGAATTAGTGGATGCTACTTGGGGGGTCAGAGAGGTCAGGGGAGGGGGAGTCGGTGCCAGGGGGTGCTAGTGACCCCCCCCCCAGTTATTTATAGTGGGCTTTGCTCTGAGTCACCTGATTCCTGGGGAGTGAGTGTGGGGGCCAGTGGCTGGGGGCTGTCGGGGGGGCAGTGGCTGGGGCTGTCTGTGGGGGACCAGGGAGGTGCACGGAGGTGCTGTGCTGAGGGGGTCTGGGGGGGGCCAGTGGCTGGGGCTGTCTGTGGGGGACCGGGGGGTGCACGGAGGTGCTGTGCCAGGGCGTCTGTGGGGGGAAGTGGCTGGGGCTGTCTGTGGGGGACCGGGGGGGTGCACGGAGGTGCTGTGCTGAGGGGGTCTGGGGGGGCCAGTGGCTGGGACTGTCTGTGGGGGACCGGGGGGTGCACGGAGGTGCTGTGCCAGGGGGTCTGTGGGGGGAAGTGGCTGGGGCTGTCTGTGGGGGACCTGCGGGGTAGAGGGAGCTGCTGTGACTGAGGCAGTAGAAGAAGGGAGCAGACAGTGGCTCCGTGGGGAGAGTGAGGGTATTCCCCCTCCAACCCCGCCCCCAACCCGGCCCCGCCCCCCCCCCCCGCCCTACCGTCCTTCCAGAGCTCGGCGGTGAAGCGCTCCGTGCTCTGGTGCAGCAGGGTGGCCACGTTGTCGTTCAGCGGGTCCATGTTCTTCATCAGCCACTCGTCCGCTTTGTAATCCACCTACCGGGGGGGGGGGTGCATGGGTCAGGGGAACTGCGGGGGGAACCCCAGCCCCCACAGCCCAACACGAGCTGGGGCCTGTGGGACTCCCTGCCACTTGACAACCTGGAGGGTTTAAAACCACAGGGGCGGGGGGGGGGGGGGGGGCAACCAGGGCCGGCTCTAGCTTTTTTGCCGCCCCAAGCAAAACAAAAACCAAAAAAACAGGGCGGCCGGGCTGACGAAGCAAAAAAAACAAACCGGCAGCCGCAGGGAGCGCGTGGAGGGCGGTCAAGGCGGCTTGCAGGGGGGTGAAGGGCGGCGCTCGCCCGCTCCCTCCTCCCGTGGGCAGCCAGGCGCTGCAGCCCGCTCGCAGCCGGGCTAGAGGGGCTCCCCCCTCCGGCCCTGGGGTGCCTCTCCCGGCCGGGCAGGCGGAGCCCCCGAGGGCCGCAGGAGGTGCTGGCTCGGCCGGGCTGGGCTCAGAGCGGCGCGGGAGGCGGAGACGGCACGGGAGTGGCGCGTCCCGGGGAGCCCGGCGGCACGGTGAGCAGCAGGGATCGCTAGTTCCTGCCCCCCCCCCCTCCGGCCCTGCAGGGCTTGGCTGGGACTGGTGGAGCGCGGGGAGCCGGCCGGGGAGCTGCGGACCGGGCTGCCAAAGAAGAAGAAGAAAAAAAAAAAACCACGGCAGGAATTGGCCGGAATGTGCCGCCCCTTACAACGTGCCGCCCCAGGCACGTGCTTTCTCCTCTGGTGCCTGGAGCCGGCCCTGAGGGCAACACAGGACTGGGGGAGTAAACTGAGCGGGACGACACACAACGAATGGGAGCCAGGACGCCTGGGTTCTCTCCCCGGCCCTGGGAGGGGAGTGGGCAGCATAATACCAAGCTAGCCTGGGGCCATTTGAGTGACTCAGGCTATGATGGGAAAACTAGGTCTTCCACTGTACTTAGGGGACTGTCCACTAGAGGGCAACATCACACACACACACACACACCAGGGCCCAGTCCCCCCAGCAGGGACACACACACACACACACACACACACACACACAGAGCAGGGCCCAGTCCCCCCAGCAGGGGCAGGGACACACACACACAGAGCAGGGACCAGCCCTCCAGCAGGATACACACACACACCAGGGACCAGCCCCCCCAGCAGGATACACACACACACACACACACACACCCCAGCAGGGGGCAGGGCTGGACACATACACACACACAGAGCAGGGACCAGCCCCTCCAGCAGGGACATACACGCCTGGGCCCCCAAGCAGGGACACACACACAGAGCAGGGCCAGGTCCCCCCAGCAGGGGCAGGGACACACACACACACAGAGCAGGGCCCAGTCCCCCCAGCAGGGGCAGGGACACACACACACACACACACACTCAGAGCAGGGACCAGCCCTCCAGCAGGATACACACACACACACACCAGGGACCAGCCCTCCCAGCAGGATACACACACACACACACACCCCAGCAGGGGGCAGGGCTGGACACATACACACACACAGAGCAGGGACCAGCCCCTCCAGCAGGGACACACACGCCTGGGCCCCCAAGCAGGGACACACACACACACACACACAGAGCAGGGACCAGCCCCCACAGCAGGGACACACACACACACAGCAGGGCCAGGTCCCCCCAGCATGGGCAGGGACACACACACACACACACACACACACACCTTGCCGGCGTAGTGGAGGATGCAGAAGTCGGCCTTGTCGCGCAGCTGCCGGGGTTTCTGGAACTTGGGGTGCCCCCCCTGCTCCTGGATCACCTTCTCCACAAAGCTCTTGTCGGTGGCTTTGGGGAACCAGCACTCCTCGTCCAGCAGGGCCAGCACCCCCGGGGGGTTCACCTGGGGGGGGGACCGTCACCCCACTGACCCCCTGCGCACGGGGTCCCCTGCCCTGCCACTCCACCCCCTGGCACAGAGCCACCTTCCCAGCCCCCCCTCCCCACCCAGCACTTCGCCCCCTGCCTGGACGCCCCACCCCGAGACACAGTGACCCCTTCTGAGCTCCCCCCGGCCAGGCCTCCCTGCCCTGCCGCTCCGCCCCCTGCCTGCCCCACCCCCTGCCAGGCCTCCCCACCCTGCCCCGTGGCACAGAGCCCCCCGCCCAGCCCCCCAGCAGCACGGTGCCCCCTGCCCGGCTGCCCCCCGTGGCCCAGAGCCCCGCCCCCGCTGACCGGGCGCTCGATGAGGTCGATGCAGGGCTGCAGGTCGAGGCCGAAGTCGATGAAGTCCCAGGCGATGCCCTCGCGCTGGTACTCCTCCTGCTCCAGCACGAACATGGTGTGGTTGAAGAGCTGCTGCAGCTTCTCATTGGTGTAGTTGATGCAGAGCTGCTCGAAGGAGTTCAGCTGCGGGGGGGGGGGGGGGGGGGGGGGGGGGAGGGGCGCGGGGGGGGGGGGGGGGGGGGGGGCTGGGGGGGGGGGGGGGGGGGGGGGGGGGGGGGGGGGGGGGGGGGGGGGGGGGCTCAGACCTGGAAGATCTCGAAGCCGGCGATGTCGAGGATGCCGATGAAGGAGGCTCCCTGGCGCTTGGTGCGGTCCAGGGCCCGGTTGATGCGATGGACGAGCCAGCGGAACAGGCGCTCGTAGGTCGCCTTGGCCAGCGCCTCGATGGCGAAATCCGCCTGGAGGGGGGGGGCCAGAGAGTCACCCCCTGCCCGGCCCGGTGCCCCTCCCCCGTCTCAACCCCTCCCCCGCCGCACCCCGTTCTGCTCCTCCCCCACCGTGCCTGCCGCAGCCAGCTCCGCCCCACCCCACCCCGCCGCGCCCCCTGCCCCTGTCACACATCCCCCAGCACTACCCCGACACACCCCCTGCCCCTCCCACCACACCCCCTGCCCCTCCCCCACTACACCCCGCCCAGCCCCTGCCACGTCGCCTTCCCCTCGCCCGCCATGCCCCTCCCACACATCCCCTACCCTACCCCTGCCACAGCCCCCCCACCGCGCCACATCCTGCCCCTCCCCCACACCCCCTCCAGGACTCCAGCTCCACGTTCCCTGACATCCGTTCCCTGACATCTGTTCCCCCCTCCCCCACAGAACCCAGCCCCGCCCCCCCCTTCCCCACCTGCTCCTTGGTCTGGGCCTTCTGCACGTAGTCGCGCCCGACCTTGATGCGCGGCATGAGGATGGCGCGGGAGAACTCGGTCACGTTCAGCCCCAGCAGGTGGCAGAGCTTCTGGGCGGCTGGGGGGCAGGGAGAGCTCAGCACAGGTGGCGGGAGGGGGGCAGGCTCCCTCTCCCCCCACAGCCCCCACCCACAGCCCCCCTCTTCCCTCCTCCCACCCCCACACATAGCCCCTCTCACACAGGGTCACCTCCTCCCATCCCCCACAGCCCCCCATGGGTCACCCCCTCCCACACAGAGCCCCCCTGCATGGTGCCCCCTAGAAGGGAAAGGCCCCGTGTCCCATTCCTCACCCCGGGGCCGGATCGGGGCCGTACCTGTGTTGTCCGGCATGGAGGCCTGGTCCGTGCTTCGCTCCTTGCGGAAGACGATGTTCCCAAATTGCAGCACGGCCGACACCATCCGCAGCATGCCTGGGGGGGGGGGGGGCGGGGAGCTGGTGAGGGGGGCGGGGAACCGGCACCCCCGGCCTTTGGGGCCCTCCCCATGGCCCCCCAGTCCCCATCCCACTCCGGGGGCTTCCCCCGCTGCCACCCCAGATCCAATCCTACCTGATCCCCCAGATCCTGCCCCCCAACCTACCCTCTGCAGGTCCCCCAGATCCTGCCCCCCAACCTCAGGGTCCCTCCATCCCCCCTCCACTAGATCAACCCCACACAGGCTGCCAGTTCCTGGCCCCCCCGCCCCCATACCCTGCCCCAGACACACACCCCAGTTTCGACCCTCCTCTCCTAAGTCCCACTCTACATTGGCTTCCCCACCCCTCAGGTTTCCACCCCCATAATCCCCTCCGGATACCAGCTGTGCCCCCCGGGTGGGGATCTGCCCCCGAACAGGGGGGGCGACTCACTGTGGATCTCCTCGGGGGAGAAGCCCATGATGCGCATGGACTCCATGGTCTCCTGGAAGATCTCCTTGTCCTGCTGGCCCGGGATGGGCAGGAACCCGTTGGACAGGAACCGGTACTCGTTGAACGGCTCCAGCAGCAGCTCAGCTGTGGGGGAGACAGGGACGGGGTCAGCACCATGTCTGACCGGCCACCTCCCGCCCCCCAGGACCAGCGGAGATGGGGTCAGCACCACGTCCGACCAGCCACTGCCCCCCAGGACCAGCAGGGATGGGGTCAGCACCACGTCCGACCGGCCACCGCCCCCCAGGACCAGCAGGGACGGGGTCAGCACCACGTCCGACCGACCTGCCCCAAGGAGCCCCACACAGGACTGCTGTATTGTCTCAGCCCCCAGAGAGTGAGTCAGGGAGGGGAGTGGGGTCTAGAGCAGGGGGGTGGGAGCCAGGACTCCTGGGTTCTCTCCCTGGCTCTGGAAGGGGAGTGGGGTATAGTGGTTAGAGCAGGGGGGGTGGGAGCCAGTACTCCTGGGTTCTCTCCCAGCTCTGAGAGGAGAGTGGGATCTAGTGGTTAGAGCAGGGGCGGCTGGGAGCCAGGACTCCTGGGTTCTGCCCCGGTCTGGGCAGGCCGTGGGGCTCGCGGGGAGGCTCCGTACCCTTTGTGTTCTCGCCCGCCCCCACCAGCAGCTGGTAGAAGATGTGGAAGGTTCTCTCGTCCTTGGCCTGGCGGATGGCGCGAGATTTCTCCAGCAGGTCTGAGCCCGACGCTAAGGAAAGGGACGCAGGCCCTGGGACCAACCACCCTCCCGCAGAGCCCCCCCATACCTCAGGGAGGGGGAATCACCCCGAGCCCCCCACCTTGCTAGGGGCCATGTGCCCTGCCCATCCCCCTCCCATCCTGCCCCCCAGCCCAGAGGATACAGGTCTCTATATTGGCTCCAACAATGTAGCCGGCCACGTCAAAATTGATCCGGATGAATTTACCCTGGGGGGGGGGGGAGAGGGTGCAATGGAATTGATGTGGGGGGGGTGGAAGGACTCCTCTGCCCCCCCCCCGACCCCCACACCCCGACCTGCCCCTTCCCCCGGGGCCCCCACGCCCCGGCCTGCCCCTTCCCCCGGGGCCCCCACGCCCCGACCTGCCCCTTCCCCCGGGGCCCCCACACCCCCGCCTGCCCCTTCCCCCGGGGCCCCCACGCCCCGACCTGCCCCTTCCTCTGGGGCCCCCACACCCCAACCTGCCCCTTCCCCCGGAGCCCCCACGCCCCGACCTGCTCCTTCCTCTGGGGCCCCCACGCCCCAACCTGCCCCTTCCCCCGGAGCCCCCACGCCCCGACCTGCTCCTTCCCCCGGGGCCCCCACGCCCCGACCTGCCCCTTCCCCCCAAGGCCCCCACACCCCCGCCTGCCCCTTCCCCTCATTCCTCCCCCCCAGCCCTGCCGCCCCCCGCACTCACAAATCGGGAGGAGTTGTCGTTTTTCACCGTCTTGGCGTTGCCGAAGGCCTCCAGGATGGGGTTGGCCTGAAGCAGCTGCCGCTCCAGCTCGCCCTGCGGGGAGAGGGCCGGGGTCACGCCGGGGGGGGGGCGGGGGCGGGGGGGGCAGGGAGCTCCCGGCTGCCCTGGCCCCACCTCTCCCAGCAGGGGGCGCTGTGGGGCGCAGGGAGCTCCCGGCTGCCCCAGCCCCCACCTCTCCCAGCAGGGGGTGCTATTATACGGGGTGACCTCCCCCCCGCCCCCAGGATTTGGGGGTTAACCACAGGAACCGCGGGGCTGGGAGCTACTCACGTAGGAGACGGGGCCGGAGCTCTGTGGAGGGGTCACACGCACATGAGATGCGGGGGGGGGGGGGGCGGGACAAAACACAAACAGAACCGGAGGGTTAGTCGGAGCGGCGACGAGGGAGGCGACTGAACAGGACAAAATGAGGCGACAGCGACACAAACCAGGAATCGACACCCCCCCCCCCCCCCCCCCCCCCCCCCCCCCCCCCCCCCCCCCCCCCCCCNGAAGAGAGCCCAGGAGTCCTGGCACTGGGGCAGATGTAACAAAAATGCCTTTGCCAAAGACAGCCCAAAACATTTTTAAAAAGCCAGCCAAAGAAGCAATAGGCAATTCAATGAACTGCGCCCCAAGGGGGCGGAGCTATGGGTAGCCAATCAAAGGGCAGGAATGATTGTGGGCGGGCGGCACACGACGCATCCACTTGCCGGATGCCTGGCCAGGTTCGGCGACTCCAGCTGGGGGCAGCAAGACAGGGGAGAGGGGAGGTTACTGCTGGAGGACGCGGGTATCCCACGGCACCCACCAACGGCCCCCTCCGGCCACACTGCCAGCAGTCAGAACACAGCCACCTCCAGGGCGCTAGGGCTGGTTATACGGGGACCCCTCGCCCGGCACTGGGATGCAGCCCCTCTGGAGTGGGTCATGGGGCCTGGCTATACGGGGACGCCTCACCCAGCACTGGGATGCGGCCTCTCTGGGGTGGAACCCAGGCGTCCTGACTCCCACCCCCCACCCTCTCAGCACTGGATAGCTCTAACCCTCTCACTACGGCCCCAGACCCACCTTCCTAATTGCCCCAGGGACCCTGGGATAACACACAGGGCACGAACACAGCTTGGGGGGGGGGGGCACATCAGGGTGGGGGGGAGCTAGCAGAGCCCAGACACAGGTGTTGGGGGGGAGTGGTGGGTTTATATGGGCAGCTGGGGAGGAGGAAGGGACCCCGAACTGGCCAGGTGGGCATCTGAGCTGGCACGGGTGCTGAGGCCCAGTAGTACCCACCCGCCCCCGCAGGGAGCACCCACCCCAGCACTCACCGGGACGCTCTGCTCCTTGCGGGCCTTGTGGGAGGAGGCCACGTGGGCCAGGTACTGGATCACCTTCTTGGTGTTCTCCGTCTTCCCGGCACCGGACTCGCCCCTGCAACAGCACCAGGTGACGGGCATGGGCCGGAGCCACCCCCGGCAGCCACACGGGGGCAGCACCACACACACAGCCCAGCAGGGGGCAGCGCTGGGCACACACACACACACAGCCCAGCAGGGGGCAGCGCTGGGTGCATACACACACACACACACACACACACCAGCAGGGGGCAGCGTTGCTCTCTCTCGCACACACACCCTCATCCCCCCAGCAGGGAGCAGTGCTGTGCACACACACTCAGAGTTTGTGACACTTACGTGCACAGGATGGATTGATCCTCTCGGTCTGTTGGAAGAGACAGAGGGTGAGTGTGGTGCTGCGCGCACCACCCAGCAGTGTCACCCCCACACACACCCACAGCTCCCTCCTGAATATGGGGGGGTGCGTCACCCGGCTGGATGTAACAGCCCCCGCCCTTGCTGCCCCAGAGCCCCCATTTTCCCAGCCCACACAATCCCCAGCACGGACACACACACACAGAGCAGGGCCCAGCCCCCAGCAGGGGCCACACACACACACAAACACACACACACACACACACACACAGCAGGGCCCAGCCCCCAGCAGGGGTGACTACACACACACACACAGGGGGCAGGGCTGGACACACACACACACACAGAGCAGGGCCCAGCCCCCAGCAGGGGCCAGACACACACACACAGGGGGCAGGGCTGGACACACACACACACACCCTGCAGCATGCTGCGGTAGGCGGCCTCCGAGATGGCGTAGATGTGGGGCGGCATCTCATGGCGCTTCTTGCCCCGGTACATCTCGACAATCTGCTCCGTGTAGATGGGCAGGTTCTTGTAAGGGTTGATGACCACACAGAACAGCCCTGAGTACGTCTGGGGGGGGGCAGAGAGAGGGGGGGGGGGAATCAACGGAGGAAAGGCAGGGAGCCCGGACTCCTGGGTTCTCCCCGCAGCACCACTAGGACAGGGACACTGATCCCTAGGAGTGAACCCCCGTTCGGTCCAGCTGGCCCAGAGCCCCCTGGGGGTTGTTGGGGGGCAGGACCCTCTGCAAGGCCAGGAGGATGGAGACACGTCTGGGCTCTCTTTTGACCCCAACCAGCGCCCACCTGATCCCTAACGGGTGCATGGTAAGGGGGGAAGGGGAGATCGGGGGATCTGATGGGGGGTTGTATCCCCACTTCCCTCCCAGAGCTGGGGAGAGAACCCAGGAGTCTTGGCTCCCAGCCCCTCCTCCCCCTGCTCTAACCCCTAGACCCCACTCCCCTCCCAGAGCTGGGGAGAGGAGCCAGGAGCTCTAACCACTAGACCCCATTTCCGTCCCAGAGCCGTAGAGTGAACCCAGGAGTCCTGGCTCCCAGCCCCCCCTGCTCTAACCACTAGACCCCATTTCCGTCCCAGAGCCGTAGAGTGAACCCAGGAGCCCTAACATCTGCTGCACGCACGGCCCTCAGTGGTAGCTGGGCTCAGGGTCTGTAATTACAGGCGGGGCCACCCACCAATTAAATCCCAGCTAATTACAGAGCCAAGGGGCACTGGCCGGGCATGTCCCTGCCCCAGGCTGGGCGAGGTGCCCAGGCCAGCACAGCAGGGGGGCAGATCCATGCCCACCCGGGGGCACCATGGGAGACCTCCGGCAACTCAAGAACTGACATGGTCTAAGCTCAGCGCTGGGAACCAGGACGCCTGGGTTCCATCCCTGGCTCTGGGAGGGGAGTGGGGTCTAGTGGTTAGAGCAGGGGGGGCTGGGAGCCAGGACTCCTGGGTTCTGCAGGGGACAGAGTGTTTTTCTCCCTGTAGTACTTTGGGGTTGGGGCCGTGACCAGCTCCGGACCCATCCGTGGGTGACCAGCCCCAAATCTCCATGGAGGGAAGCGGGGGGCTGGACCCAGGTCAGGGGGGCATCGCTCCCGTGGGGGAGGGGGACGAGCTGCCACCCCGTGACCCCATCCCATGCTAAGCAGGGACAGGCATGTCCTGAGCAGGGAAGGGTGATAGGCCGGGCTGGGGTGAGGCCCGGGGGGCTCAGTGGGGGACGGGGTGGGGCACCGTGCTGAGGGAGACCTCCCTGGGGGCGCTTTCCCCTCGGTGCCAACCCCCCCTCCCCCACTCCCCCGCAGGGCACAACTCACACCTGGCGCTGCGGCCCGCCCAGGCTCTCAGCAAACAGGTCAGGCCTGTCCTAGCCCTGGCACCAGGCCAACCTGCCCCACACCCAGCCCGGCCGAAGGGGGGCAGGGATCCAAGGCAACCTGCCCCTCCCCCCACAGCCAGCCGCCCCCCACCTCGGCTGCTGTGTGCTCTGTCCCCCGCCTCACACTGCTGCAGGGCCCAACCCCATCTGCCCCCCGCACTGCCCACCTCCCCCCTCTGACCCCAGCGCCCCCCCCCCCCGGCCCACGGGCACGGCCCTGTTGGGGCATCGGGGCCAGCCCTGACGGCCAGTGGAGAGCGACCCCCGCTGGGACCCCCGCTCTGTAGCCCAGAGCCCCCCGCTGAGCCCCCCCAGGACAGCCCCCCCGCTGAGCCCCCCGCCCCGCAGCACAGCGCCCCCCCGCTGAGCCCCCCGCCCCACAGCACAGCACCCCCTGCTGAGACCCCCTGCCCCACAGCACAACGCCCCCCTGCTGAGCCCCCTGCCCCACAGCACAGCACCCCCTGCTGAGACCCCCTGCCCCACAGCACAGCGCCCCCCCGCTGAGCCCCCCGCCCCACAGCACAGCGCCCCCTGCTGAGACCCCCTGCCCCATAGCACAGCGCCCCCTGCTGAGTCCCCCGCCCCACAGCACAGCCCCCCCCCGCTGGGGCCCCCTGCCCCACAGCACCGCGCCCCCTGCTGAGCCCCCCTGCCCCACAGCACAGCACACCCCGGAAGAGCGTCGTGTCGCGAAAGCGCGTCGACCCCGGTGGTCGCCGTCTCCTTACAAACCCCCCCCCCCCCCCCCCAAGCCCCCCCGCGCCCCCCCCGGGCCCCCGGGCCCCTGCCGGGCCCCCCGCCCCCCCCGCCCCCCCCCCGCACTGCCCCCCCGCTGGGCCCCCTGCCCCACAGCACACCGCCCCCCTGCTGAGCCCCCTGCCCCCCAGCACAGCGCCCCCCGCTGAGACCCCCTGCCCCATAGCACAGCGCCCCCTGCTGAGTCCCCCGCCCCACAGCACAGCGCCCCCCCGCTGAGCCCCCCGCCCCACAGCACAGCGCCCCCCCTGCTGAGCCCCCCTGCCCCATAGCACAGCTCCCCCCCGCTGAGCCCCCCGCCTCGCAGCACAGGCCCCCTAGTGCCGCCCTGGGGCACCGGGGCCAGTGCTGGGCCCACGGCTCCCACGGGGCAGGGCTGCCCCTAACGGGTTCCCAGCCAAGCCCTCGGCTGTGCTCCGCCCCCCCCCAGCCCGTGAGCCAGCCCCATGGAATCCACCTGTCCCGCCCTTCACCCCGGCCCAGCCCTCCCTGCCCTGGGGCAAAGTACAGGCTGCTCCCTGCCTCCCCCAGCCCAGAGACGCGCCCAGCCCCACACCTGCCTGGACAGGCCAGGGACGGGGCGGGGCGACCCCTAGTGGGGACGCCGGGCAGCGCAGGCCAGGCTCCAGGCGGGACCCCCTCTAGCTATCACCGCCCGGCCCTGCGGCTTCCCCCACCCCCCATCTCTCCCAGCCCCCATGACAACGGGGAGAGGGGGGCACATTCGGGACTCTTGGCTACATGGGGGGGGGGGGGTGCAAGGGGCCTTTCCATATCGGGGGTGCTGGGAATCCTTGGTTCAGTGGGAGTGGGGGTCTAGTGGGTTAGAGCGGTGGGGGCTGGGAGCCAGGACTCCTGGGTTCTCTCCCTGGCTCTGGGAGGGGAGGGGGGCCTAGTGGTCAGAGCAGGGGGGCTGGGAGCCGGGACTCCTGGGTTCTCTCCCCGGCTCGGGGAGGGGAGTGGGGCCTAGTGGTCAGAGCAGGGGGGTGGGAGCCAGGACTCCTGGGTTCTCTCCCCGGCTCTGGGAGGGGCGTGGGGGGCTGGGCTCTCGGACGCCAGGGTCCCGCACTCACGTAGATGAGGCCGGAGTAGTAACGATCCTTGAGGTTGTGCAGCACGGAGGCCTCGTTGAGGCAGGTCAGCTCGGCCATGTCCTCCACCTTGGAGAACTTCGGGGGGTTCATCTTCTGCACCTCGTGTTTGGGCACCAGCACCTGGCGCCCGTTCTCCGCCAGCTCCACCAGCACCTCGTCGCCCCGCTCCTCCCGCAGGCCGGCCGCCTCGAAGCCGTGCCGCTCCGAGGGCACCCACACCAGCCGCTTGGCCGTCCAGTCCGCCTGCGTGGCCGGGTTCCCCACCGAGTCCCGGTCCACGAAGAGGTAGCGCTCGGCAGCGTCCCGCTGAGCCACCCGCGCCGCCATGGCTGGGACGGGGGGAGCCTGGGGGGAGAGGGGTGGGGTCAGTGCCACAGGGAGACCTTCTGAGAACGCGCCGGACCACGCCGGCCCCCTGAGAGACCCTACGATAACAAACCAGCCCCGAGAGACCCTACAATAACAAACCAGCCCCGAGAGACCCTGCAATAACACACCGGACCACGCTGCCCCCCTGTGAGACCCTACGATAACAAACCAGCCCCGAGAGACCCTACAATAACGCACCGGACCACGCTGCCCCCCTGTGAGACCCTACGATAACAAACCAGCCCCGAGAGACCCTGCAATAACAAACCAGCCCCGAGAGACCCTACAATAACGCACCGGACCACGCTGCCCCCCTGTGAGACCCTACGATAACAAACCAGCCCCGAGAGACCCGACAATAACAAACCAGCCCAGAGAGACCCAACAGTAACGCACCGGACCACGACGCCCACGCCCTGCCCCCCCCCCCCCCGAGAGACCCTACAATAACAAGCCAGCCCCGGAAGACCCTACAATAATGCACCAGACCACGCCGCCCCCAGAGACCCTACAATAACAAACCAGCCCAGAGAGACCCACCAGTAGCGCACTGGACCATGCTGCCCTACTGAGAGACCCTACAATAATACACCAGAGCACACCACAGCAGGAAGACCTACAATAACAAACCCAAGAAGCCACAGAGTGACCCTAAAATAACAAACCAGCCTGTGGAGGCCTGAGAGGCTCTGCCAGACAGTGCCCCTCACTCCTGACCCACAGCTCCCTGCTGTCCCAGCCCTGGCCCCTCCCACGCAGCTCTGTGGGTGCCCCTCACTCCCGACCCGCAGCCCTCCTTGCATTCGAAGTGGCGAGGCCGGGCTGCAATGGGGGCAGCTGAGCTTCGGTCACTACAGCTGAGACCGGCCAACTCACGGCATCCGCCAGCCCGATTCCGGCCCCATGGCAACCAGACCCAGTGATCCCCCCCCCCCCCGCCCACCTGCCCTTCCCTCAGGCCATTTGGGGGCCCAGATGGGGAGGGGCAGGCCCCCTGGCTCCCCCCCACCTCATCCCATCACACACACACACGCTCTCCAGCTCCACAGGTAACCCTAGCCTGGCACTAGGGGCCTCCCTGCCCCCCCACCCGGGGAGGGGAATAAGCACCCATGGGTCTGGGAATTTAAAACTCTTGGGGGGCGGGGGAGGGGGCAGGATTTCTCACTGTGATCTGTCCAGAATTGTTTGTTATTGTAGGGTCTCTCTGAAGAGGGGGAGGGGAGGCACATGGTTTGTCACTGTAGGGATTCTGGGGAGCACTGGGGGCACAGACACAGGGTTTGTTATTGTAGGGTCTCTCGGGATGGCTGGGGCTGAGTACGCTGGGTTGTTATTGAGCTTGAGTAGCTGTGGAGTGGGGGGGAGCCCAGGGCTGGGCTAGCAGGGGGCTGCGGGTCAGGAGTGAGGGGCACTGGCAGAGCTATGGGGTGAGGGGGGGCTGAAACAAGACTCCTGGGGTCTATCCCCAGCTCTGGGAGGGGAGTGGGGGCTAGTGGTTACAGCAGGGTGGGGTTGGGAGCCAGGACTCCTGGGTTCTCGCCCTGGCTCTGGGAGGGGAGTGGGGGCTAGTGGTTACAGCAGGGTGGGGCTGGGAGCCAGGACTCCTGGGTTCTCTCCCGGCTCTGCTACTTCTCCTGTCCCTCAGTTGCTTCGCTGGGGGGCAGCCGGGGGGGGGGGGCAGAGCTGCATTTCCCCATTCCCGCAGCCGGGGGAATCCTGCCCCCCCCCCTCCCCGCGGCAGGACAAGCCCCAGCCTGCCCTCTCCCTGCAGGTGTTTCGCTCGTTGGGTGCACATGGGGGGGGGGGGGGGGCTGGCTCCAACCCCCGAAACCGGCGCTTCAGCTGGGGGGGGGTGTTCACCCCAGCCACCCCCTGCCCCGGGGGGGGGACCTCAGAGCACAAACCAGGCTCTAATCCACCCCCCACCCCCGGGTGTGCCCCTCACCTGGCCCGGCCTGTGCAAGGCTCAATCCCGGCTTCTCAAGCAGCAGCACCCGGCAGAGCTGCCAGCCCGCGTCACTGAGGCAGGGAGGAGACAGGAGGGAACTGCCAACCCCAGCGGCTGGCATGGGGCAGCTCCTCGCACTGGGGAGGGGAGAGACCCAGCCCCGCCCCCGCTCGGACCCACGAGACCCCACCCTCCTCCCAGAGCAGGGGTGGGGTCGGGGGGGGGGGGGAGAGAACCCAGGAGTCCTGGCATCCAGCGGGAGGCCTGAATACACTTGACTGATTCAGAGCCCATCACCACCAGAAACTGAAAATCCAGCTGTGGGTGGGCCCCAGGGCCGGGCTAGCAGGGGCTGTGGGTTGGGAGTGAGGGGCACTGGCAGGGCTGGGTGGATCCCAGGGCTGGGCTAGCAGGGGCTGCGGGTCAGGAGTGAGGAGCACCGGCAGAGCTTGGGGGGAGCCCAGGGCTGGGCTAGCAGGGGCTGCGGGTCGGGAGTGAGGGGCACCGGCAGAGCTGGGGGGGGGGGGGTCACTTGCACCGCTGCTTGGATGCACCAATACTTTGTAGCTTGGCTGATGTGTCGTCCTGTCCCCCCCGCCCGCAGGGCAGGGCTCCGCTCTGCTCATTCCCTAACAAGGAGCGAAGAGGCAGGTATGACCCTCCCCCCCCCGCCCTTTGGCCCAGACCCAAGGCAGGTGGATCGGGCGGCTCAGCAGGGCAGGGTGCAAATTCTCATCTGCTCCAACCGCATCCGCCCAGGGCTGGGGAGAGAACCCAGGAGTCCTGGCTCCCAACCCCCCCTGCTCTAACCACTAGACCCCACTCCCCTCCCAGAGCCGGGGATGGAACCCCAACCCCAGTGATCGGCTGCGTCCCAGCTGACACCCCGGCCCTGGGAGGGACCGGAACCCAGCCCAGCCCCCACTCTCCCGCCAGCTGTGCCCAGCCAGCCCGTTAATTAGCTCATCAATCAGCGCCCGGAGCGGGCATTGGCGGGCGCGCCGCGGATGAGCCAGAGGCCCCGAGGTGCCTGCGACACCTGGGGAACCCCCTGTCACTGCGCTGCTGCCAAGTGGGGAGGCTGGCGAAGCGGGTTCTGGCCAGGTCAGCATGTGGAGGAGAGACAACACGGCTGGACCCACCGGACTGTCCCGGGGATGGATCAGCAGGGGGCGCTCTCCCCAGGCAGACAGGACGGGCCCCGATGCCCTAGGGCAGCACTAGGGGGCGCTGGGCTGCAGGGAGCGGGGGGCTCAGCAGGGGGCGCTCTCCCCGGGCAGGCAGGGCTGGCCCCGATGCCTCAGGGGGGAATAATCCCTAGGAGATACAAACAGGTTTTGGCCATCATGACTGGCTCTCTCCCCAGCTCTGGGAGGGGAGTGTAGTGGTTAGAGCAGGGGGGCTGAGAGCCAGGACTCCTGGGTTCTCTCCCCGGCTCTGGCAGGGTCAGGGCTCTGAGCCAGGCCCATCGCACCAGGGGTGAGGGGAGGGTGCTCTCAGCATAATTGTGGTCTGTGCTGTGGAATGCCAGGAATGCCTCTGAGACCCACAGGCCGGGCTGCGTCCGTGTCCTCCCCCCCCCCAATGAATCGTCTGGCCGGGTGTCCCCCCCCCCATCTGCTCAGCGGGCACCACGCAGGGAGTCTGCCAAAGCCGGGGGAGATGGGCCAGTGGGCAGAGAGAGGGCAGGATCCTGGGGTAGATGGGCCTGGGAGGGGAGGGGGGGGGGGGAATCCAGCTCCCTGGTCTGTCCTGCCCTCAACCTCCCTCTACAGGGGCAGTTATTGCCTAGGGGGGTTGATGGAGGTGGGAAGGGAGTGAGGTCTAGTGCGCAGAGCAGGACTCCTGGGTTCTCTCCCCAGCTCTGGGAGGGGAGTGGGGGTTAGTGGTTAGAGCCATGGGACCAGCTCGGAGGGAAACATTCCCATTCCCCGCCCCCGCCAATCTGAAAGATCAAAGTCCCCTAAGGACAGGCCCGGTCCCAGAATGCCCGGCAGCCTCTTCTCTCCCTTCCTTCCCCCCCAACCCTGCACTGTCACTGAAGAGACAGCAGGGCGCGGTGGGGGGGGGGGATCATGCCAGGCTGGCCCCACAGGTGCCCGCCCATCTCCCGCTCCCCCCCACCTCCCCGATCCTGACGCGCCAGCTAATTGGTCTGGCAGCCTCCCCTCGGGCTCAGGGCTCCTGCCAAGAACACGAGGGCCGGCCGCCTATTTTCGGTGCAAAAGGAGCCGGCCCAGATTCTCAGCACGGGGATATAAATACAGCCGGCCCGGCGCCCAGACGCCCCAGTGACGGGCGCCCTCCCTCCCGGAGACGGGACCCTCCCATCCCCACCCTCGTCCCTTTCAACCGGACGGGGGCACCGCGCCACCCCCGCCAGTTCGAATCAGCTGCTGGCTACGATTCCCGTCCCCACCCCGGCCCGGTGCCGCTCAGAGCCTAACCGTATGGCTGCAGCTCCAGCCCGAGCCAGGCTGGGCCTAGGCACCGATCAGTGCCGGAAAAACGGTGCAGGGGAGGGATTTGATACGGTGCAATTCTCTCCAGGGTGCTGGGCCGTTCTGCTGGGGAGAGGGGCCTGGACTGGGAGAGCGTCCTGCAAAATCTAGAAGCGTGGGGACTTCTCTCCCGGTACGAAGGGGGCCGTACCCTTGGGGAGTTTATTGCAGCAGCTAGTCCCGCGCCAGCACTTTTAGCTCGGTAAAACCGTCCCCACGCTCAGCTGGGCTGGGCTGGCGCGGGCCAGCAGTTTGGTGGGTATCCGAAGCCACAGAAAATACCCACGAGAACTCGGGTCAGACGTAAACCTCCGGGCACAAACCGCTGCGTTTGCCTGGGCCGCCCCGCCGCAGCTAGAAACCAGCCCGTCTCCGGGGACGCGGGGCCCACGGCCCAGCAAAACAAGGACAGATGTCTTGCCAGTCGCCAGCGTCGCTCAGCACGCGAGGGGGTGGGGAGGGCAGAGCCGCCGGCTCGCGGACTTAGCTCCTATGGAAAACTAAGGGTCCGGGCGTCTTTTCCCCCCGGCACAAACCCACCTCAGTCCCACGCGCAGAGCGGCACCGAAAAGCCTTCCCCGGCCTACGTGCCAACACGGGAATTCCCCCCCGCGCCGGGGGAATTTCAAGCCACATTCTGAGCCGCTTTGGCCAGCATAAGCCACGGAAAAATTCCGGCCTCTCTCGCCCTGAACAGACCCCGCTTTGGGGGCTCAAGGTGCCTGCCCGGCCTGGTTCCTCTCCTCCGAATGGCTCCAGATCGCAGGCTCTTTGCCCCGGGCATGCGAGCGAGACACGGACCCGCCGGAGAGCGGGTTCCGTTCCCCACCCCACCCGCCAGATCTCGCTCGGGAAAGGGAATCGTGGCATGTCACTGCACAGCCCCTCTGCAAAGGAACAAACCAAACTCGGCCTTGCCCCAGGCCGGCCCCCGGGGTCGGACAAGGGGACCCCCAGGCTGGCACCCTGCTGAGCATAAGGGGACCCCAGGGGCCAGATAATGGGACCCCCTGCTGTGGATAACGGGACCCCCGACACGGCTCCCTGCTGCGGATAACGGGACCCCTGGGACCAGATAACAGGACCCCCAGGCCAGTCCCCTGCTGCAGATAACAGGACCCCTGGGACCAGATAACGGGACCCCTGGAACCAGATAACGGGACCCCCAGGCTTGCCCCCTGCTGCGGATAACGGGACCCCTGGGACGAGGTAACAGGACCCTGGGCCAGCCCCTGCTGGGGATAACGGGACCCCTGGGACCAGATAACGGGACCCCTGGGGCGAGGTAACGGGACCCCAGGCCAGCCCCTGCTGGGGATAACAGGACCCCTGGGACCAGATAACGGGACCCCTGGGGCGAGGTAACAGGACCCCGGGCCAGCCCCTGCTGGGGATAACGGGACCCCTGGGACCGGATCACGGGGCCCCCCAGTTCTATCACGGGCCGGTACCGGCGCCCGCCTGCGCTGGGGTTACCTGAGCAGGGCCGGAGGAAGGTGTCCGGGCCGGGGAGGTGTTGGCCGCGGAGGGGGCGCAGCTCTCACGGGCTATTGACAAGGCCGAGCCGTGCTCACTGGCCCGGAGAGGCAGCCGGGTGATTATGCAAATTTATGTAAATTTATGCAATTAGATTATTGCATTTTTGGAAGCATCCAGGCCCAAGCCCCCCCGCCAGCCGGGTGCCCCCCCAGGAGAGTGGGGGAGGGGACAAAGCCAGGCCCCCCGGTCCCCCCACATCAGCCCAGGTGCTGCCGGTCCAGCGGCCAAGGAGCTACTGAGCTGCTCCGGGCTGGGGGGAGGTGTCCCGGTGCGCTGGCCCCGCCCCCTCCGGAGGCAGCTCACCAATGGCAGGTGGGTGGGACCCCACAGCCGCCCTGGGATAGGTTGGTGGGGGGAGGAAGGCCACGCCCACTACGGCGTGGGCGGGAGGTGAGGGTGAGTGGCAGGGGCTCTGGCCAATCGGCAGAGGGGAAATGCTGTGGGGGTGGGGCGAGTGGAAACTGAATGGGGCGCTTTGTGTGAAGCTATGTGGGGGGGACGGGGGATGGAGGGATCAATGGGGCCCATTGTCTGGGGCCCGGGGGGCAGATAGTCATTGGACCAGCAAAGCACCCCCTCCCACCACAGGCGCGGAACCCAGGAGTCCTGGCTCCCAGCCCCCGCCCCCCCCCACACACACACACACGCAGTGCCCCTGCTCTAACCACTAGACACCACTCCCCTCCCACAGCTGGGAACAGGACCCCAATCTCCCCTGCAGAGGTCCCAAGCGGCTGCCGGGCTCGACCTTCTGTCCAAATCCCCTGCACATGGACCCCCAGGCCGGCACACGCACCCCCCCCCCCCCCCCCCCCCCCCCCACCCCCCCCCCCCCCCCCCCCCCCGCCCCCCCCCCCCCCCCCCCCACTGCCCACCCCCCCGGTCCGGCTCGCTCACCCTCCCAATGCCCAGGCCCCCGGGCCGGCTCACTCACCCCCAACTGCCCAGACCCCCGGGCCGGCTCGCTCACCCCCCACTGCCCCGCCCAGCGGCTCTAGGTTGCCCTGACCTCTTGTGGCGCGAGCCGCCCAGGGGCTGGAACTGGCTGCTGCCAGGCTGGGGTGGTTCCTCCGCCCGCCCTGGACACAGACCCTGCCTGCAATGTCACAGCACCAGCTACCGGGCCGCGGGAGACCGAGCACCAAGCCTGGGGATTCAGTGTATTTGGCTGGCAGGAGGAGCCGGCCTGGCACCCCCCACACTCCCAGCCCGGCACCCTCCACACTCCCAGCCCAGCCACTCTGTGCCACCCCCACCACCCACACAGCCCCCTGCTGTCACCCACACTCGACCCCCAGCCCGGGCACCAGAAGGTCCCGCCCCCGAAATACCGACAATGACCAGGGCGCCGGCGCCCCCCAAACGTTAGTGCCCTAGGCGACCGCCTAGGTCGCCTAATGGGTTGCGCCGGCCCTGTTCCCATGCCACCAAGAGGGGACACACCCTGCTGCCAGGCTCAGGAGGGCCATGGCAAAGCTGGGGCTACGTTATACTTCCCCTCCCACCCGTTGTCCAGTTCGACTGGGCGATCGTTGGGACAGGGAATCTCTCTTGCTCTGTCTGCCCGGAGCAGCGCTCAGCCCAACAGGGCCGATCTCGGTGACTCTGTGTCTGGGCAGCGCCCGGCCCGACGGGGCCCCAATCTCGGTGACTCTGTGTCTGGGCAGCGCCCAGCACGACTCTATACCCACACACCCCTCCACCCACACCGTACCTGCAACCCCCTCTGCCCACACTGTACCCACAATCCCACACTGCATTGTGATGTCACCCTTGCCCCGAGGATTCTCCCTGGTGCCTGGTGCGCGGCGGGGCTGAGAACAGGCAGAACTCGTCACACCGGGCTGCACCATGGCGCTCCTGGCTCCCCTCGTGCTGGGGGCCTGGCTGGCGGCGGGTGCCGGGGGCTGCCTGCAGTGCGACCGGCAGATCCGCAGCAGCCTGGAATCGCTCCGCACCGGCCTGGTGCCCCGGCAGATCCGCGACAGCCGCCTGCGGGCGCGGGCCCAGGCCCTGCTACGCGGCATGGAGGGCGGGTTCTTCCACCACTACGCCACCAGCCAGTTCGCGGGCACGGCCGGTAGGGGGCATGGCCCGGGGACCTCTGGGGGGCACGACTGGGGGTATCCAGCGGGCACGGCCTGAGGACACTGCATGGGGGGGGAGCCATAGGGCAAAGGGATGAGGTCTGAATCCAGCAACACTCCACTGTCCCCTCTGTACCCAACCCCCCACCACCACTGCCCTGGCAGACAGGGCTGGCCCCAGGGCAGCGCTAGGGGGCGCTGTGCTGCAGGGGGAGGGATGGGGGGCGGGTGCCACAGTCCACCTGGGGCCGATGTTTTCTCCCTTCTCCCAGCTCTGAGCAGCATCAACGCCCTGATCCACCACGTGAGGCTGACGGCAGCCGGCTTGGAACGAAGCGCCCTAACAGGTGACAGCCCCACAGCGCCCCCAGCATCCCACAGTGCCCCCCAGTCCCGCGCCCCCCAGCGCCCCCCAGTCCTGTGCCCCACAGCGCCCCCAGCATCCCACAGCACCACCAGCACCCCACAGCGCCCCCAGCATCCCTCAGCGCCCCCCCAGTCCCGCACCCCACAGTGCCCCACAGCACCACCAGCACCCCGCAGCGCCCCCAGCACCCCACAGCGCCCCACAGTCCCACACCCCACAGCATCCCACAGCACCACCAGCATCCCTCAGCACCCCCAGCATCCCTCAGCGCCCCCCCAGTCCTGCACCCCACAGTGCCCCACAGCACCACCAGCACCCCGCAGCGCCCCCAGCATCCCACAGCGCCCCCAGCACCCCACAGCGCCCCACAGTCCCGCACCCCACAGCACCCCCACCATCCCACAGCGCACCC
>QXTE01000335.1:564076-610839 GCA_003942145.1 Platysternon megacephalum
GAGATCAGGGATGACGACCATACGGCCAGCAGGGGGCGCTGTCGATGCTGCACATCCTGGGCGGGGGGATGGGGGGGCACGTGCAGCTCGCCCCCCCCCCACATACACTTCAGTCCACAGGCCAGCAGCAGGGGCCCGGCGGGGTCCAGTCCTGGGTTTATCCTAGTGCCGGCCCAGCTGGCCCTGCTCCGTGAGCTGGGGGGGATTAAGACAGCAAGTCCCTCAGGGAGGGGTCCAGTGGTCCCGCCCAGGTGGCTCCAGAGGAGACGCTGGCATGGGGGGTGGGTCATGGCGGCCATCACTGCCCCCCCCAGCAGCAGGGCCCCCGCATGTCCCGGGGGGGGGGCAGCTATAACTTAAAGGGGCAGGAGCACCCCCACCTCCGAGAGACGGGGCAGGACTTGGAGGCGGAGCTTAGGGTGAGGTGTGGCCTCAATGGGGGTGGAGCTATGCAGGGGGAGGGGTTTAACACTGCCCCCCTGCCCCCACTTATGAATTCTCAGGTAAGGGGGGGGTACTGCCCATGAAGGGGAGAATCTGATGCCACACCCAGCAGCCCCTCCCAACTACCCCCCCATGGCATGGGCTGCCCCAGGGCTCCCTACCCCGTCCCACCAGCAGCCCCTCAGGGGGCTCCCCTCATACCCCCCACCCCTGGGCCAGCCCCCTTATAGCAGGAAGGGATTTGTGTTGCCCATGGACTGGACAGAGGCGCTGGTGGGCACGACGGGCTGGGGGGGCATCATGGGGGGCATGGCCATGGGGGACAGGCCCGGGGGCTGGACCCCGACCATGGGGGAGACAGAGGCCAGGGGCACGACTGGCCCCAGGGGGGTGACTGAGACCATGGGAGGGGCGAAGGGGGCGGCGGGGGGGCCCAGCCCCATGACGGGGCTGACGCGGAGCTGGTTGAGGGTCAGCGAGGTGGGCTGGGCCGGCTGGAATGGGTTGGTGGCCGAGGCGCTGGCGGCTGCTCCCGGTGCCGACACCACAGGCGTGGGCGCTGTCCCTGGAACGGAGGGGGGGAGGGTGAGAGACCAGCCACACGGCCAGGAGAGAACCCAGGAGTCCTGGCTCCCAGCCCCCTCCCCACAACCGCTTGGCCCCACCCCCCTCCCAGAGCCAGGAGAGAACCCAGGAGTCCTGGCTCCCAGCGCCCTCCCCCGCAACCACTAGACCCCACTCCCCTCCCAGAGCAGGAGAACCCAGGCATCCGGCCAGGTGCTCACCTGTGGCCAGGAAGGGGTTGGAGGTCTTGGCGGTGGGGGGCGCGTGGGGTTTGCTGAGCAGCGAGTCCAGGTCCACCAGGGCGGCGTTGGGGCCCAGGAAGGACTCGGGGGTCTTGCGGGTGGGTTTGGAGGCCTCGGCCAGCGAGCCCCCGACAGCCGCCATGTCGAAGGTGCTGGGGCTCCGGGCGCCGGCCAAGCGCGACATCGGCACCTCCCCGGCCAGCAGGTCCAGCTCCCCTGGGGGGCAGAGATGGAGAAGGGGCTCAGACACCCGCCCAGCCCTCAGGGCGTCCTCGCCACGCCGTGAGCCCAGTCGCTGGGGAAAATACTGACTGGTCCCGGCGGGACCCACTGCAGAGACCCTCCTGGTCTGGCAGCGACCCACTGATAACCCCATAACCCACCCTCCAGACAACAAGGGGTTAAACCCACCCCCTTCCCCCACATCCCCCAAGCACCAGCTCCCATCCGGCCCCAGGGCAGGGACTGGCTGGCTCAGGGGGGCAGGGAATGGGGCACAGGCTCCCATCAAGGAGGATGTATTCAGTGCCCCCCGCCCCCAATTTCCCAGCAGCCCCGGCACACACGAAGTACAAATGGGGGAGGGGGAGGCAGGCAGGGGCCCCCCCAAGCCCACCTGTGCTGCTCCCCGACTTGGGCAGCGCCGGGCGTAGGCTGTCAAAATCCGAGAACTCGTCCGGCTCGAAGGCGCCACCGGCTGGAGGGGGAGGGAAGAGGTGAGTTACGGGGAGTGAGGGGGAGTCCCTGCCCCAACCCAGCCCCACTCCCCTGCCAGAGCCGGGGAGAGAACCCAGGCGTCCTGATTCCTAGCCCCCCACCGCTCTATCCACTGGACCCCACTCCCCTCCCAGAGCAGGAGAGAAAACCCAGGTGTCCTGGCTCCCAGCCCCCCCCTCTCCCCCGCTCTAACAACTAGCCCCCAGTCCCATCCCAGAGGCAAGGAGAGAACCCAGGCGTCCTGGCTCCCTGCGACTCATGGCCCCCGCACCTGCGGTGCCGTTGGTGCTGGCTCTTGAAGGCGACCCCCCCCAGCGGTCGGCGAAGGTCTGCGTGGGGGCCCAGGGGTCGGCCCCAGGTTTCCCCTGGGGGGCTGCGGCTGGGCCCGGGCCCGACGACCACGGGTCACCGGCGGGGGCCGCTCCGCTCACTGCAACGCCCCCAGCTGGAGAGAAGAGCAGTTAGCAGCCGGGGCCAGTGGCTCCAGTACCCTCCCCCCTGATACACCCACAATGCACTGCAGGCCGTGGGGCAGGGTGTCAGCAGGGGGCGCTCTCCCCTGGCAGGCAGTGCTGGCCCCAATGCCCTGTGGTGGCGCTAGGCTGCAGGGGGCTCGGCAGGGAGCGCCGGGCTGTGGGGCTCGGCAGGGGGTGCTGTGGGGAGCAGGGTGGGGGGCGCCACGCTGCAGGGGGGCTTGGTGGGGGCACTCTCCCCAGCAGGCAGGGTTGTTTGACCACCTCTGCTCCAGGACTGGCACGGACAATCCCCAGGGACGGGCCGAGGAGCATCACAGGCACAGCTCAGAATCCCCCCGCAACATGCAACCTCCTGCTTCCAGCCCATCCGCCTCCGGGACCTGGAGGGGACTTGGCCTGGGGGTCACCATCTCCCCGCTGTGGGGCCCTTGGGGCTGATCCTAACCAGGGGGCTGCTTCCCCAGCACCACGGCCCCATGGGGAGAGGCAGGATTCAGCCGACCTGGGTTCTGTTTCTGGCCCTGCCATGGCCTCCCTCTGTGCCTCAGTTTCCCCATCAGGGACGCAGATACCTCCCTGCTGTGGCAAGAGCTTTGATAGCTCCCCTCGCCCCTCCTGCCCCACTGCGTTCAGTGGGGGACACAGATTTGCCCCCCCTTGCACAGGGATGGGGCCACCGAACTCCCCCCACCCCCACGCACTGATGACAAAGGCAGGAGGGGGCCGGAGCCCAGGGACCGGAGTGACGCGCGGAGACGTACCAGGGTGTGGGGAAGGGCCTGTCCCCTCCGGGTTCCAGGGGTCGGAGTTGGCGACGGCCGGGGGGCCCCCCCAGGGGTCTCCCGGGGCCGTGACAGAGGCGGATGCCCCCCATGGGTCGCCAGTGGAAGCCACGCCCCCAGGAGTCCCTCCCCAGGGGTCAGGCGCAGGCGGCCCCGCGGGAGCGGGCACAGAGGCACCCCATGGGTCGGTGGGGGCAGGGGGACCCCATGGGTCCCCAGCAGCAGGGGGGGCCGGTGAGGTGAAGACATCAGCCAGGTCCATCAGCGACGACTGCGGGGGAGACAGGGGGCAGCCCGTCACCCCACATACACCCCGATGCTCAGGCTCCGCCCCCAAATCTGGGGCCCCTGCTAGACCCCGCCCCCTGCCACAGATCCCCAAACACCTAGACCAGGGGTGGGCAAACTTTTTGGCCCGAGGGCCACATCTGGGTATGGAAATTGTATGGCGGGCCAGGAATGTGGGGGTTGGGGTGTAGGAGCGGGTGCGGGCTCTGGGGTGGGGCATGAGGTGTAGGGGGTGCAGGAGGGTGCTCCAGGCTGGGACCGAGGGGTTCGGAGAGCAGGAGGGGGATCAGGGCACGGGAGGGGCTCTGGGGTGCAGGCTCCGGGCGGCGCTTACCTGAACCAGCCCCCTCCTATGCGGAGGCGCGGCCAAGCAGCTCTGCGCCCTGCCCCGTCCGCAGGCACCGCCCCTGCAGCTCCCATTGGCCGTGGTCCCTGGCCAATGGGAGCTGCGGGGGCGGCGCTTGGGACGGGGGCACCATGCGGAGCCCCTTGGCTGCCCCTATGCATAGGAGCTGGAGGGGGGACGTGCTGCTGCTTCCGGGAGCCACGCGGAGCCATGGGCACGTGCAGAGCCCCCAACCCCGCTCCCCGGCGAGAGCTCGAGGGCCGGATTCAAACATCTGAAGGGCCGGATGCGCCCCCAGGCCGTCGTTTGCCCACCCCTGGCTCTGTCCCTGAATCTGGGCCCCCTGCTAGACCCCACCCCCTGCAAGAGGCTCCACCCCCAAGTCAGACCCCACCAGCTAGACAGGGGTCGGCAACCTTTCAGAAGTGCTGGGCCGAGTCTTCATTTATTCACTCTAATTTAAGGTTCCGCGTGCCAGTCAGACATTTTAACGTTCTTAGAAGGTCTCTTTCTATAAGTCTATAATATAGAACTAAACTATTGTTGTATGTAAAAGTAAATAAGGTTTTTAAAATGCTTAAGAAGTTTCATTTAAAATTAAATTAAAATGCAGAGCCCCCCCGGGACTGGTGGCCAGGACCCGGGCAGTGTGAGTGCCACTGAAAATCAGCTCACGTGCCGCCTTCGGCACCCGTGCCATAGGTTGCCTACCCCTGACCTAGACCCTGCCCCCAAGTCAGACCCCACCCCAGGCTCCACCCCCAACTCAGACCCCACCAGCTAGACCCCACCCTCAAGTCAGAGCCCCCTGCTAAACCCCACCCCGTCTCCACCCCCAACTCAGACCCCCGAATCCAAGCTAGGCCCCGCCCCAGCCAGCTAGACCCTGCCCCCTGTGCCAGGCTCCACCCCCACGTCAGCCCCTTCCCCTAGCTAGCCCCAGAGGGAGGGGTTACCTCCTCGCCCTTGGCCGGCACCGCCTCCTTCTTGCTCTCCTCGATGGCCATCTGTAGGCGCAGGTCGTCCCCGCGCCGGATCCGCTCCTCCTGGGGGGAGGCAAGGGAAATGGGGGGGCGTCAGCGGGGAGGGGCGGCCCAGCCCCAATCGGGGGGCAGGGGAGGGGAGCTGGAGTACTCACCTACGGCTGGCCCGGCAGCGTTCCCGGCCGGGGCTCCCTATAGCCAGGGAGGTCGCTGCCTGCCCCCAGCCCGACTCCTATCCCATAATTCCCTGGCAACGCAGAGCGGGCTGTGGCATCGCTACTGACTGGCATCTACAGCGTTAACAGATCAAGTCCCGCCCAGAGCTGGGGACTGAACCCAGGAGTCCTGGCTCCCAGCTCCCCCCACTCTAACCACCAGACCCCACTCCCCTCCCAGAGCCAGGGAAAGAACCCAGGAGTCCTGGCTCCCAGCCGCCTCAGACCCCGCTCCCCTCCCAGAGCTGAGGACAGAACCCAGGCGCCCTGGCTCTGCATGGCTGTGCCAGCAGAGGCAGTTACCGGCGCAGCGGGTTTCGCTTGCGGTGGGCAGCATTACGCGGCTGCTCCGGTATAAGCCGTATCCCCGCCGGGGCCCCGTCGCTGGTCCAGGCCCCCGGTCCGAGGAACGGCGCGAGAAGAGCCGGCAGCAGGACAGTGCGAAGGGAAGTGGGGGAACTTGACCCCAAGCGTCCACAATTCCCTGCGGGCACCAGGATCCCACCACACGTTGTGGAAACGCGCCAGAGGGCAGCGCAGGGACGTTTACCCGCAGGGCACCCAGTGTGTGCTGGGGCGGGGGGAGCTGGCAAAGGCAGCCCGTGCTCTAGCGCCCGGCACAAACGCAACCCGCCAAACCGCCCAGCGCAGACACCGGCCGGGGCAACGCCGCTTTGGGAGGGGACTTGCCGGCTCAGCCGGGCCGGCAACTCCCCCAGTCTCCAGGGAGTGACCCCAGCAAGGCAGTTCTCGGACCAGGGGTCCGTGTTTTGCTCTGCTGGCCAAAGGATTCTGCAGGTAGAAACTCCACCGGGGGGATTTGCCGGCACGGCCAGGGGGACCGGTGTCCACAACCACAGGGTTTTGCCGGTACGACTACAGCGGCAAAGCCCGAGCCGCCCCCTATGGGCCCTGGGGGGCAGGGAACAGCACAGTGCCCTGGCCACGCCCCTGATCTGCACCCTATGCAGCCGGCCCATGCCCCTACTCCACCCGCTGCAGCCTGCCCCACACAGTGCTGCTCCCTGGGGGCTAGAGGGGGCTAGGCAGGGGATGGGGTTTAACCTGGATCCATCGGGGGGGAGGGGGCGGATCCTCAATTCTCTCCCCTCAGCTGCAGTCGGGGACACGGTCCCCACCCCCCGTCAATGCCCTACAGAGACTGTATAAAAACAGCCCCCCATTGAGGTCTCGACTCCTGAGCCTGCAACAGCCCCTCCCCCCCAAAACAGATCCTTCCCCCCCCCGGTGTAGTCCCGATGACCCCAGGCATGGCCCCCCCAGCTCCCCTCAATTTTTCAGCTGTGCCCCCACCTCCCAGAAACCAGGTACAAACCCCCTCCCCGCCGTGCCAGCAGCAGCCCCTGCCCCTCCCAACTTCAGACACACCAAATTAAACATGGAGCCCAGACGAGATCCCCCCATATCAGGACTGGCCCCCGCCCCGCCCCAAATCAGGGACCCCGAGGTGGCAATTAACCAGAGCGAAAGCTGGGTGGTGGAGGAAGGACAGACAGAGATTAGCGCTGGGTGTGAATCAGAGCGAGGATTAATGGGGGGAGGGGGGTTAGAGCACAGCGGCCGCGGAGAGACCCAAACGACCCAGAGAGACCCGGCCAGAACCTTTCAGAACCTTCCGCTGCCTCCGTTCGGGGGGGTGGGGGGTGGGTGACAGGATCTGGGTGCGACCCAGGGGGTCCTGGCATCGTGCCCTGGAATCAAACAAGGTGCAGAGAAGTGACGAGGGGCCCTGGGGGAGACGGAGCGGCCCCCCCAGAGAGGCCAGGCATCGAGGACGTTTCAATCTGGAGGGGAGGGTGGGGGTCGAGTTTGGGAGAAGGGGCTGGGTGGGTCCATTCGGCAACACTGCCCGACAGGCCAGCCAGCACCCAGGGGGAGAACTCAGGAGTCCTGGCTCTGATCCCCCCTGCTCTGACCACTAGACCCCACTCCCCTTCCAGAGCCAGGAAGAGAACCCAGGAGTCCTGGCTCCCAGCCCCTCCTGCTCTGACCACTTGACCCCACTCCCCTCCCAGATCTGGGGACAGAACCGAAGCTTGAAGCTCAAATTGCTCCATCCAGCACTAAAAGGCAGCTAGCTGCAGGTTGGGGTGAGCCAGCTGTTTAAGGGCCATTTGGGACAGGAAGTGATGGGGGAACCGGTGGAGAGCGTGTGGATTTAGGGAGGGGAAAGGGGATGATCCAAGCTGGGATTGGGCCCAGCCACCAGGGTTCATGCCGGACAGGGGAAAGCTGAGGACCTCACCTGCTAAGCACTTCCAAGTGCATGCGAGGGGGGCACGCAACCAGGAGACCACCCAACAGCACCCGGCAGGTGCTACAGAGCACGAGCGAAACTGACCCTGGCACCCAGTAGGACTGAAACTGACCAGGAGCGAAACTGATCCTGGTGCCCAGTGGGACTGAAACTGACCAGGAGCGAAACTGATCCTGGTGCCCAGTGGGACTGAAACTGACCAGGAGCTAAACTGATCCTGGCACCCAGAGTGACTGAGATGTGAATTGAGGAGGAGTGAAACTGACTGGAAAGTTCACCCCCCTTTTAAAAGCATCTTTTCCCTGGAGGAGAGAAAAGCCCTTCGAGGCGATGGCGAGCAGTGAGTGGAGTTAGCGCTGATCTAGTCGGGGGTGGGGGTTAGTGCAGTGGGGGAGGGGGAAGGCCGGCCCACGCTCCCGTCGGGGGGAGGGTGTTAGATCCTCCGGGGTCGGCTCTAACCTTGTCGTGCTCCTCTTTGCTCAAGCTAAGAGCAAGCTGGAGCTGCAGGTCCTCTTCGGCGACGGCAACGGGGGGCTGGCGGGGGCGGAGAGAGCAGAGAATGAAGGCGCAGCAGGGCACACACCCACACCGGGGGGGGGGGGGGGGGGGGGGCGGGCGGGGCGGGGGGGGGGGGGGGGGGGGGGGGGGAGGGACACAGGAGCGGGGCGAGGCTTGGTCCATGGATAGGAAAGCAGACAGGACCAGGTGGGCCCGTGACCCCCAATGTCCCCCTGGGGAGCTAGATGCACAAACAAGGGGGGAAATGCAGGGGAGGTGAGAAAGAAAGGGCAGCAGACGGGGAAGGGGCGCGGGGGGGCCCATGGTGCCGGGCCCAGGCAGGGCAGTGGGTGGGGGGCAGAGGACGGGGGTGCAGGCAGACACGGCAGTGGAAGTGCAGGAAGGGGATGGCTGGCTCTATTTTGGGAGAGCCCCTCTAAGCAGACAAGTCGCGGCCTGTTCCAGGGGAGCGAATCGGCTCGTAAGGGGATGGGGAGCAGGCTGAGCTGGGGTGAATGAGGGGGGCTGTACAGGACCCTGGCTGGTGCAGAGAGGATCAGGGGGCTGACCCTCCCCATCTAGAGCCCCTGCTGGGGGGGTGAACGTAGATTTGAACAGGCCCTGGTTCTTTGCCCCGCAGCACTGTGGAAGTTTATTGGAGGGTCTGGGGGCTGTACCCCACTGTGTGCAGATGTCCCCCTGCCCTCCCGAGACCTGTGTACCCTAAAACAGCCCAGGATCTCAGACAACCCAGGCCACAAAGAGACACGCCCCAGCTGAGATGTTATGAACAACCCTCCCCCCCGCCGGCTTTCCCTGGCCCCCACCCGACTGTACCTGCCCTCCCCTGCCCCAACACCTGTGCGGGGGAAGGGCCAGAATTCAGCCCCACTGATACGCTGAGCAAACACAGGCTTGCTCCTCTGAGGGGGACTGGCTGGCTTGGGGGGGCAGGGAATGGGGCATGGGGTCTTTCCCCTCTAGGGGGTGCCAGCCACGATCTGGCCCCAGGGCAGGGACTGGCTGTCTCAGGTGGACGAGAAATGGGGCACGGGGCCTCTCCCCAATAGGAGGTGCTGGCCTTGCTCTGGCAGCACTGAACCAATCCCTGCCATCAGTGAGACAAGCTGGGCCAGTCCCAGCCTTGCACCCAGTGTCAGAGGCAGCCTGGCCACGATCGGGGGCTAATGCCCCCCCCCTCCCCCCCCAGGACGGCAGCAGGGAGGCCGAGGGCTGGACACCACCCTGGAAGCAGACACCTTGGGGGGGGACAATCACAGCCGGCCCCGGCCTGACCAACGCCCCGTGGAGCCGCCACAGGGGCCCCGTCTCGACCGGCATCTCAGGATCCACCTCCCAGCCCCAGCCGCGCCAACCCCCCTCCCCCACCGCGCCCCACAGCCGCCGCTCCAGATTTACCTTGCTCCTTACCTGCTCCGCTTCTTCCTTGCTCATGGCCAGCGCCAGCTGCAGCTGCAGTTCCTCCTCGCCGCTGCTCTGCGGCCAGGCCTGCTCTGCCTCTGCCGGGGCACTAGCGGCTGAGGCCGAGGAGGCTGCAGGGGAGAAAAGGTTAAACTGTCAGCCAAGGGCCCAGAGCAATGGGCAATGCGGCCTCTCTGGGGTGGGGCGTGGGGGCTGGGTATACGGGGACCCCTCACCTGGCACTGGGACGCGGCCCCTCTGGGGTAGGGCTTGGGGGCTGGGTATACGGGGACCGAGCCCAGGGAGAGAAGAGGAGGCCTGAGGGTGCTTTAAGGGGCACCATGAAAACCAGCCTTGGGGCTTTATTTTTATTCTCAGAGTGGAGCACGGACACCGTGGGGCTGGGGTAGGGCCGTGGGGCCCAGGAGGCAGCTGGCCTGACCTGTCTGGTAAACAAACAGCTGGGGGACCAGCTGGCGTCTGCGCTGGCTCCTGGCCACAGGCTCCCCGGGGCAGCCAAACAAACCACTGACCAGCAACGGTCCAGTGGGCAGGGAGGGGATGCTGGGTCAGGTGTACAATCCCCCTCACCCCCCCACAGACTCCCATCCCCCCCGAACCTCCTCCCTCCCGTCCCCCACTCCCATCCCCCCCAGAATCCCCGCCCTCCCGTCCCCCCACACGCAGACCCCCACCTGCTGTCCCCCACCCATTCCAATCAACAGCCCCCCCCCACACACACACACACAGTTCTTCCAATCCCCTCCTCCACACACACACTTCACCAACTTCCCCCCAAACTGCAGGTCGGGCTTGAGGGGCACCAGAAAAGCAGGGGGTGGGGGGAGCCCAGGGCTGGGCTAGCAGGGGCTGTGGGTCGGGAGTGAGGGGCTTGACTCCAAATATGTGTTATTGTTATTAGCACCATGGACCGTGTGGGGGGGGATGCGGGGTGTGTGTGTGTATGGGGGGGCATGGGTTGCATGTGTGGGGGGTGTAGCACCTGCTCTCTCACCCACAAACCCAGCTCACACCTCGGCCCGGCCCTCATCCCCCCCCCCATCCCCCGGTGCCACTGCCTCAGCCACGCCCCCAACCGGTGCTGGGGAGGGGGGTCACAGGGCGCCAAGGGACACGCAGGCTCCCCTCCCCCGCAGACACCCTGGCACCAGCTGTCAGCCCTGGTTAGCCGCCCTGCTGAACGGGACGCTCTCCCTCGCGCGAAGCCTGCACCCCCGGGGGGAGGTGCCCGGGTCTGCCCCGAGATCTGCCCCAATGAGCCGACTGCCCCCCAGGCCAGTGAACTGATCGGGGGAGGGAGGACTGAGAGACAGGGAGGGGGCAGCTCTGCTGAGGGCTGGGGGGGGGGGGCACAGAGCCACGTACCCCACAGAGGGAGGACGAATGCAGAGGAGCCGACTCAGGGGGACGGGACGGGGGCCCCTGGCTGTAAGGCAGGGCGGGGGAAGGGGTATGGAGCACCAGGAGCCATCAAGGTGGGCAGAATGGTGTTACTGTCTCTTTAAGGGCTGGCCGTTCCCCTCCCCGCCCTTATCAGCGCTGGCTGGCAAAGGGGCACGAAGGTCGCTGGCAGCTCAGCCTTGATAAGAGCCCGTGGGGCAGGGACTGGGGGAAGGGACACGTGTGTTCACCCCTTCGCTGCTACCCACTGGGTGCTGGGCGAACCAAGGGCCGGGCTAGCAGGGGCTGCGGGTCAGGAGTGAGGGGCACTGGCAGGGCTGGGGGGAGGGGTGCCATGTGGGAAGCAGGGGGCGGAGCCAGCAGGGGTGAAAGGTCACACAAGCAGACGCCAGGTGCGCAGAGGATGGCACAGCCTCTGATTGGCTCCAGACCCTGCCCATCTGCACCCTACATGTCCCACCCCCCTCAGGGTGGGGCACAGCTCCATCTCCTCCAGTTGGGGCAGGCTCAGCCCCCCTGCCCCCAACTCGCAGGCTCCGGCACCCCGGGGCGAAGCCTGAGGGCAGAGGCCGGGGCAGCGCTGGGGGGTTCAGCCGCTGGGCAGGGAGGGCAGAGGGGGCCCTACACACGCCCCCCCCCCCCCCCCCCCCCCCCCCCCGCCCCCCTCCCCCCCCGCCCCCCCCCCCCCCCCCCCCCCGCCCCCCCGGGCCCCCCCCCCGCCCCCCACAGCCCCCCCCCCCGGCCCCCCAGCCGTCACCCGCCCCCCCGAGCCCCACAGCCATCACCCAGAGCCCCCCCCCCCCCCCAAGCCCCACAGCTGTCATCCATCCCCCCGGGCCCCACAGCCGTCACCCAGAGCCCCACAGCCATCACCCAGAGCCCCACAGCCATCACCCAGCCCTCCTGAACCTCAGCCGCCCCCCAAGCCCCATAGCCGTCACCCACCCCCTGAATCTCAGAGCCGTCAGCCACCCCCGGAGCCCCACAGCCATGACCTGCCCCCCGAACCTCAGAGCCGCCCCCTGAGCCCCACAGCTGTCACCCGTTCCCCAGAGCCCCCCAAACATCACCAGCCCCCGAGCCGCCTCCTGAACCCCACAGCTGTCACCAGCCCCCCAAGAGTCACCAGCCCCCCTGAACCTCAGAGCCCCTCCCAGCCCCACAGAAGTCACCAGCCACCCCAATCCTCAGAGCCAGCCCCCCCCCGCAACCTCACAGCCACCACCCTCCCTCCCAGCTGCCCCCCGAGTGCCCGAACCTCAGAGCTGAAAGGCGAGCGGGGCCCTGGGGCGAGGGCGGGCAGGGCCCCGGGGCAAGCAAGGCCCGGTTTAGGACAGGAAGCGAGGGAGGACCCCAGCTCCAGCCAGGCCAGGATCTGAGCAAAGTCCTGGGGGGAAAGGCACCGAGACGGGGGACGGAGCAGGGACCGCCCACCAGCCCCGGCTCACCCGTGGAGGTCTGCGCCAGCTTCTCCTTGGTCTTGAGGGCGTGGGCCCGCTCCTCCTTGAGCCGCTCGTCGTCCCGGAGCAGGGCCACCAGCTGCTTGGCCTTCTCCCGCACGTTGACGCCCTGGTCCTTGCCGTCGCGGTCGACGTACTGGAAATCCTTCAGCGTCTGGATGGCGTAGATGTTCTCCTTGCACTGCTGGGCCACGCGCTCCGAGCCCGTCTTGATTAGGTACTCCATCAGCGTCATGGCCTGGGGGGCGGGGGCCAGACACACCAGCCTCAGCCACGCAGCCCACGCACCGCCCCCCCTCCCCTCCCCTGCCACCCATGACCCCTCTGCCCGCCTCCACCCAGCCCTCTCCTACAACCGCAGCCCCCAAATACACCACACAGCAACCGCACACCCACCCAAACACCCCACCTGCCTACCCAGCCACAGAGCCGCTCCTCATACTCCACCCCTTCCCAGGCAAAGGGCACGCAGGAGGGGAGCGGGGCCTAGTGGTTCAGCAGGGGCTAGGAGCCAGGACTCCTGGGTTCTATCCCCAGCCCTGGGAGGGGAGTAGGGGCTAGTGGTTAGAGCGGGGGGGGCTGGGAGCCAGGACTCCTGGGTTCTATCCCCAGCTCCGGGAGTGGGGTCAGTGGTTAGAGCAGGGGGGTGGGAGCCACCTGGGTTTGCTCCCCGGCTCTGGGGGTGGGGGCCAGTGGTTAGAGCAGGGGGTGGGAGCCAGGGCCCTGGGGGCGGCACCTTGTAGACGTGGCGCCAGTTCTTGCCGTGGTCGTTGAGCCGTTTCCAGATCATACTCATAATCTCAGAGAAGGCCACCACGTTGTAGGTGAGGTCGGCGATCTCCGACATGAGCGAGCTGGATGGGCCCCAGGGGTCGTTGGACGTGGCCTCCCGCACCTTGATCTCCGCCTCCGAGTAGTTGTGGACGATGTTTTTCATCTGGCGCCGCAGCGACGAGGTTGACATGGCGAGGGTGGGACGGGGGGGCGGCCCGGCAGTGGGGCGGCTCCTGATCCCAGTCCTGGGGGGCGTGAAAGCTCCCTGTGTCTGTGCAATGAGGGGGGACCCCGATCCCAGTCCGGGCGGGGCAGGAAACCCCCTGTGTCTGTGCAATGGGGGGCCCCGGATCCCAGTCCTGGGGGGGCAGGAAACCCCCTGTGTCTGTGCAATGGGGTGGAGCTGGCACCAGCAGGCGACAGGGAGGTGGTCAGGCTGCTATCTGTGCCCGGGACGGCACGGGTGATCCGGGCATGAGCCGCATCTGCAAGACAGAGAGAGCGAGATCAGTGATTCAATACAACCAGAGCAGGGCCTGAGGCCAGCATGAGATGCAGCAAGGGGGCGCTGGGAGCCAGGACTCCTGGGTTCTCTCCCCAGCTCTGGGAGGGGAGGGGGTTCTAGTGGTTAGGGCAGGGGGGGCTGGGCGCCAGGACTCCTGGGTTCTCCCCCCAGCTCTGGGAGGGGAGTGGGGTCTAGTGGTTAGAGCAGAGGAGCTGGGAGCCAGGACTTTTGGGTTCTTTGCCCGGCTCGGGGGAGGTGAGGGGGGAGTGTGGGGTCTAGTGGTTAGAGCAGGGGGGGCTGGGAGCCAGGACTCCTGGGTTCTCTCCCTGGCTCTGGGAGGAGTGTGGTGGCTGGCAGTTAGAGCAGGGGGGCTGGGAGCCAGAATTCTGACATCGGTCCCTCCTCGCAGGGAGCATGTATGGAGGGAGGGCTGGCGGGGGGGGGAACAGACCCCGGAGAGAACATGCCCAGCCGCCCAACGGGAGATGACCCCCCAGACAGCAGGAAGAGCCAGCTGCCAACCTCTAGCGCCCCCAGTGGAGGTGTGCCAAGCGCAGCAGGAATTCAGCCCCATTGGGGATGGGCAATGGACCCCCATTTAAAGGCCCTGAGAAAGGAAGGGACACAGCGGGACTAGGGGTGTCGTGCTGCAGAGCTCCACCCTCCAGTCAGTGCTGGGGCATAAGAACAGAACATAAGAACGGCCAGACTGGGTCACACCAAAGGTCCATCCAGCCCAGTGGCCAACGCCGGGTGCCCCAGAGGGAATGAACAGAACAGGGAATCGAGCGATCCATCCCGTCGCCCATTCCCAACTTCTGGCAAAAGGGGTCGGCAGGTAACCAACCCCCCACGTCCCACCCCAGAGGGGCCGCGTCACAGCCTGGGGCAGGGGGTGCCCAGATAACCAGCCCCCACCCCAGAGGGGTCATGTCCCAGCGCCGGGCGAGGTGTCCCTGTATAAGCAGCCCCAGCTCCACCCCAGAGGAGCCGCATCTTTGTGCCAGGCAAGGGGTCCCCAGATAACCAGCCCCCGTGTCCCACCCCAGAGGCAGCCGCATCTCCATGCCCTGCGGAGCGCCCGGGCCACAGCACCAAGCAGAGCGTGGCGCAGCGCAGCGCGGAGGGGAGGAAGGAAATCTCCGGGCGTCCTGGCGCCATGACTCATGTCTCAGAAATGCAGAAGGCCTCACTTCCTTCCCCTCTGGCTGCTCCCAGCTGGGACGAGAAGACCCGTGGGGCTGTAGACCACCAGGGGAAGGAATTCAGGTGACCCCCCACCATCAGAGCCAGCACAATGACCAGCGGTGCTCCTGGGACTGAGCTGAGGGGCCAATGAACCAGGGGACCCCCTCCCCATGTTCCTGTGCAGCACCCCCACCCCACTGCCCCACCGCAGCCCGAAGCAGGGAAGCTCTCTGGGCTGGGGGCTGCAGCCACTGATGCACCTGTCTGTGTTGAGAGGGACCAGGGATAGCTCCCAGGAATCCTGTCTCCTGGCCCCGCACCCCTGCTCTAACCACTAGACACCACTCTCCTACCAGCGCCAGGGAGAGAACCCAGGCGGCCTGTCTCCCTGCTCTAACCACTAGACTGCATGGCAAGTCGGGGAAGGCAAGTCAAACGCTGAGTGCTGAAGGTTGAACAGACAGGGGAGCACATCCCTGTGGCAGTTGAAGGGACGGGGTAGGCGGGGGTCAGTTCAAAGGACAGGAGCTCCCCATTTTAAGGTGGCCCCAAGTGACAAGCCAGGCCCTCCCCTACCAAGCCCCACAGGGTTCAGTTCAGAAAACATCTGTGCATCCCATTCCTAGAGTTTGTTGTTTATATTCTGGTAGTGACTTGAGGTCCTAATGAAGATCGGGATCCCGTCGGGCCGGGCGCTGCCCAGACACAAAGTCACCGAGATCGGGACCCCGTCGGGCCGGGCGCTGCCCAGACACAGAGTCACCGAGATCGGGGCCCCGTCGGGCCGGGCGCTGCCCAGACACAGAGTCACCGAGATCGGGGCCCCGTCGGGCCGGGCGCTGCCCAGACACAGTCACCGAGATCGGGGCCCCGTCGGGCCGGGCACTGCCCAGACACAGAGTCACCGAGATCGAGGCCCCGTCGGGCCGGGCGCTGCCCAGACACAGAGTCACCGAGATCGGGGCCCCGTCAGGCCGGGCGCTGCCCAGACACAGCGTCACCGCGACCGGGGCCCCGTCGGGCCGGGCGCTGCCCAGACCCAGGGTCACCGAGATCGGGGCCCCGTCGGGCCGGGCGCTGCCCAGACACAGAGTCACCGAGATCACCCTAGGCCTCCTACCCACTGGACCACCCCAGCCCGAAAGCCCCTATAACCACACACTGCTGGGAGGTCTTGTCTCAGCTCTTCCCTGACCTGTGCACCACCATACCAACCCCAGGGGTCTCTGGTGCCAGATCCAACCCCCACCCAGCTCTGGGGAGCAGGAACCCTGCCCGTTGCCCATCCAGGGTGTGCACCGAGAGACCGAGGAGCCAAACAGGCTCTGGTCAGTTTCAGGGCGGCTGTGAAATTGACCGGGACGGCGGGCGCAAGGACGGCTGATACAGGCTGGGGGGAGGCAGGAGAGATCTCCCCACTAGCCAGCCTGGCTGCTCACATCAGACCCTCGCTAGCCAGAGGCCCACGGGCCAGATGGGCGCCACCAAAGCTGCACCCGAGGGAACTCCCAGCACCAGCTGGCAGGGCGAGCGCTGCGGCTACCAGGTGCCTGTTCAGATTTAAGGCCCTGACGTTGGGCGCGTGGCTGGTTTAGAAGCCATCCCCCTCCCGGCTCTGCCACGACCCCTACAGAGGCAGCAACTGCCCCCGTCTCTCTGGGACAGGGGCAAGTACCTCGCGCCCCAGGCCCGGCGAGGGGTGGGAGTGACGGAGACAGCAGCAGACGACGAGATGCTAGCCGGGGTATGTCCAGCCCTGCCCCAGTCTCCTCTGTACCCTGCCAGCTGCCTGCGGCCCCCAGGTGGCTGCAGCCAGGAGATCGCTCTCTGGATGGGGTGGGAGCAGGTGGGTACGCGCCAGCACAAAGGCACTTCCAGGATTCACTCGCGGGGGGAGGGATGCAATAAATCATCCAGGCCTTATATCACCCCACAGGGCAGCTGGCCCCCCTGCAGCGCCAGCGGCACGTATCAGGGCCACACCCACACACCCCTACCCTGGGCTGTCAGCCACGAGCCAGATGGGGAGGATCTGGACAGAGCACGGACAGGGAACCACCCGAGCCACAGTGCTGGGCCGGGGGATTAGAACCACTCCCTGTGCTAGTCAACACCACTGGCCAATGGGCCCTCCACCTGCCCAGGGTGCCCTGGGCCAGCCCCACTCTCCCGCCCAAGGATCTCCCTGCCAGGGCATTCCCAGGCCAGCCCCACTCCCCGCACCTCCACCGGCGGAATCTCCCCGGGCCAGCCCCACTCCCTGGGGATCTCCCTGTCCAGGGTACCCAGGGCCAGCCACACTTCTCCCACACAGTGATCCACCTGCCTAGGGCACCCCCAGGACAGCCCCCCTCCCCCCGATCTCCCTGCCCAGGACACCCCCAGGTTAGCCCCACTTCTCCATCCCTGGGATCTCCCTTCCCAGGGCGCCCCCGGGGCCAGCTCCACTCCCTCACAGCACTGTGTCCCCAGGACGCCCTGCAGGCCAATCCCTCCCTACTTCTGAGCACTCCCTCTCCAGGGCCCCACGGAGCAGCTGCCCCCAGTCACGCTCCAGGCCTGGAGCTGGTCTGAGCAAGTGACTCCACCCCACCCCATAAGGGGGCTGCAGTGTCCCAGCAAGATGCCCTCCCACCCCAATCTGGGCACAAGACCGGCCTCTTCTGGATTCCCCCCACGGCCGCCTCCTTCCCCCTTTGCAGCCCTCCCACACCCTGCAAAGCTGGTGGGGGCGCGAGAGCCTGCCCCTCCGCAACGCCTGGGGCCCGAATCCCACAATGGCAGGTAGCACCGGCTTCTTCCCTACCCTCAGCAGGCTGCCCCCGACCCTGAGCCAAAGGCACCGGCTCAACTTCCTCTCCCAGCCCGGCCCTCGTGTGAACTCTGGACAGCACCGTGTGTGCCACGCTATGGGCCCATCAAAGGGGTGACAGGCAGCTGACTCACAACGCTGGCTCAGTCCCTCCTCCCGCTCTCCCCTGCCTGCAAAAAGCAATCAGAGCACAGGGGCGCCCTGTCCCCATCCCTGATCGCTGGCAGGGGGTGGAGCCCAGGCCCAGAGCCTTCCACAGGAGGATCCCGAAGCACCTGGCCAACATGCAGCAAGGGGGGGGGGAGTACAAGCCCTGTTTCACAGGTGGGGAAACTGAGGCAGAAAAGAGTAGAGACTTGCCTTTAAATTCACAGCAACAAAGCCAGGAGTTGGTCTGGACTCCCAGCCCCGCCTGCTCTAAATACTAGACACCACTCCCCTCCCAGAGCCGGGGAGAGAACCCAGGAGTCCTGGCTCCATCACTCCCCTCCCAGAGCCAGGGAGAGAACCCAGGAGTCCTAGCTCCCAGCCCCCCCCCTGCTCTAACTGCTAGACCCTGCTCCCAGGAGAGCTGACAGCAATGCCAGAGACAAGACCCACCCCGCAGGCTTCACCCAGTCGAGAACTCACCTCACGTCTCCCGTTCGGGGTGGGGTGGAAGCCTCTCAGGTCACCCGGACTCCTGGGTCCGCTTCAAGCCGCACCCCAGGGAGAGCAGGCGGCTCTGTACTCCAGTGTACAGTGGGGCGGGGAGGCTGGCGTCCCCTCCTGCCACCTCTCCCCGTTACCGGGGCCTTGGGCCGGCCTGAGCTTCCGTGGGCGGGCGAGGGGGAGGCAGAAGCGTCCCCCTGGAGGCGTCGAGCCCCCCCACTGCCCTGCCTTGGGTGGGTGGGGGTTTCAGGGGCAGGGAGGGGGTCTCTCGCCCACCTACCCACCCCCACCCCTTACCCGCCCCCTACAGCTGGGCTGAGCGGGGGCCCAGGGGGGGCATGTCCGGGGCCCCTACGTGGGGGGGGGGAAGCTGCCCCCCTTGCCCCTGTGTTGGGGGGGGCCTCTGGGGGCTCTGACTGGTGGGATTCCCCTTCCCTGGGGGTCCCTAACCCCTGGGCTGGGGGGGGCCTCACCTCGAAGTCCCTGGCGGGCGGGGGGGTCTCTGAGATCTGGAGGAGGTGGGGGGCTGGGCCCCTCCCTAAGGGGGCCCCTGGGGGGCGGTGGGGTCCCTGGGGGGTGGGGATTTCTGGGCCAGTGGGTGGAGCTGTGGGGGGCGGGGAGCTGCGGGGGACCCCTGGGTGTGGGGTCCCTGTGGGGCGGGGGGTCTCTGGGCCCCTGGGCGGGATGGGGGCGGGGGGGGTCTCTGGGACTCTGGCCCCGCCCCGCCGGGGGTCCCCGCTGGCTAACGCGCGCGGGGGTGGGGGGGCCGCTCTAGCCCGTCTCTATGGGCCCCGGAGGCTCCGCGTCCCCGCTCGGCGCTGGACTCGGGCGGCCGCGGCTGCTGGACCCTCCGCACCGGAAGCGGAAGCCGCCGCCCGCCCGGCCCCACTTCCGCCCTCCTCCTTCCTCCGCAGCGCCTGGCTTCCGCCCTCGCCGCGCCGTCACTTCCGGCCGCCCCCATAGAGACGTGAAGCCAGAGGGGCAGCTCCAGGCCTCGTCCCCCGCCCGCCCCGGGGCGGGATGTGGGCCCGTTGCCCCGCCCCCGTGACCCCCTTGCCCCGCCCCGTGACCCCTTGACCTGCCCGAGTGACCCTTTGACCCCACATGACCCGCCCCCACGACCGGACGTGTCGTGTGGCCGCCTTGGCCCCCTACTACGGCTCCTGGCCCCGGCCCAGACTCATGAGGCTGCACGGCCAGACGGGCCCCTGAGCTCCTGTCTGGCCCCGGCCAGAGCCCGCCCTCAAAACCGTCCCTAGGGCCGAGCCTGTCGGAAACACCCCGTCTGGACGTTCCACCGGCTCAGCCACGGAGAATCCACCCTGGCCCTTGGCAATTTGTGCCACGGGTTAATTACCGTTAAAAACGTGCGGCTCACTTCCCATCGGAATGGGTCGAGCTTTAATTTCCGGACATTGGACCGTGTTAGACCTTCCTCCGCTAGATCGAAGAGCCCATTGTTCAATATTTATTCTCCGTGTAGGTACTTATAGACTGGGATCAAGCCCCCCCGGCCCTTCTCTTTGTTAAGCTAAATAGATTGAGCTCCTTAAGTCTGTCACTCTCAGGCAGGTTTTCTAATCCTTTAATCATTCTCGTGGCTCTTCTCTGACCCCTCTCCACTTTATCAACATCCTTCTTGAATGGTGGGCACCAGAACTGGACACAGGATTCCAGCAGTGCCAAATATGGAGGAAAAATAACCTCTCTACTCCTACTCAAGATTCCCCGTTGATGCATCCCAGGTCCAGGATCGCATTAGCTCTTTTGGCTACAGTGTCACACTGGGAGCGTATGTTCAGCTGATTGGCCACCACAACCCCCAAATCTTTTTCAGAGTCATTACTTCCCAGGATAGAGTCGCCCATTCTGCATGTCAACATTCTGTGTTCCTAGACAGATACATTTACATTTAACTGTATTAAAATGAAATTGTTTGCTTGTGCCCAGCTTACCAAGCAATCTAGATCGCTTTGTAGCAGTGACGTGTGCTCTTTGTTATTTACCACTCCACAATCTTTGTGTCATCTGCAAACTTGATCAATTATGACTTTATATTTTCTTCCAAGTCATCGATAAAAACATTAAACTAAAGATGGAATCCCCCTGCCCCCCAGCGCCTGTTCTGAGCTGGGCCCCAGCCCTGACAGTGGGGGGGCGGGGGAGGAGGGCGGAGGGGGCCCAGCTCTGTCACTGCCAGCCTTGGGGAAGGGACCCCAGCAGGAGAGGGATGGGAAGCTGAAACCCACCCACCCCCAGAGAGTAGGGCTCATCCCCTCCAGCAGGAGGCAGGACCCTCCCCCCCCCAAGAGAGGACTGTCCGGGAGTGAAGGGCTGACACCATGACTTCAAGGACAACTGGGTTACTGGGGTAACTGGGTTTATTCCTCCTAGTACAAAAGCCAGCCAGCGCGGGAGCAGAGAGGAGGCAAACAGCAGGGCCAGGGGGAGAGGGTCAAGCCGCTTTCGGAGCAGCCCCCTACAAGCCATCACAGCATCAACCTTACGCTACCCCACCCCCCGCCCACAGAGCCCCCATCCCTCCCCCACCCCCCTGCACACACAGTGACAGCAGCTTGGAGCCAGTGCCCCCACCCCTGCCACTGGTGCGGTCACTGCTGAAGCAGCCGGGTTTTCAGGGCACAGTCGCTGGTAGGGGGTTGCCCTTGCTGCTAGCAGTAGTAGGCGCTGGCCCCTCTGATGCAGTCCCCAGTAGCTCCCCCAGGGGGGTGCTGGTCCCTCTGGTGCAGCCCCCGATGCCTCCTCCAGGGGGCGCTCTCACTGCCCTGAGTAGCACCGTCCCCAGCCCTCAGTGCCGGGCCACGTGCGCCTGCACCACATCCAGCAGGCCCTGCGCCAGCCGCAGCACCTGCTGCTCCTCTCCAGCCGGAAAGGCCTCGTTGGGGATGGTGGGCGGGGGGTGGTAGCTGGGATACTGCGTGGTCTTGTCGTCCACGCCGTGACGGCGCAGTTCAGCCACTTGTGCCGGCAGCCCCTCCAGCCCGGGCTCGTAGGCTGCCACCTTCTGCGCCAGCGCGGCCAGCGTCTGCTCCCGCTCGAAGCGCTCCCCCCGGTCGTACACGGCAGCCGCCAGGGCCTTCTCCACCGCGCGGTGGACCTTGTAGAAGACCCAGTTGGTGCAGCGCTGCCCCACGTCGTGGCCAGCCGCCCGCAGGTCGCTCTGGGCCTGCCGGAGCCAGCGCCCGGCCTCCTCGGCCTGGGGACGCCGTCCTGCCTTGGCCCGGTGGTACGACCAGAAATCGTAGTGGAAACCACGGTCCCTTTGGCCGGTGAACTCCCCGCGGCTCTGCCTGTGGCGCCTGGCCTCCCCGTCCCATTCGTTCCACGAGGCTGAGAAGCCCCGGTGGCTACTGGGATGGCGCCTGCCGCCCGAGGCCTGGGGGCTGCTGGGATTGCCCGCTGCCCGGGGCTTCCTGCCCTCCTCTAGCTCCTGGATCCTCTCCCGCAGGTACTTGCAGACCTCGTTGGCCATTTCCTCCTGCCCCACGTTCTTGTCGGGGTGATAGCGTAGGTAGAGCCGCCGGATCGCCTTCCGCCGCTCCCCCTCGGGCAGCTCCCAGATCTTGGCCAGGCAGGTGTCCACCTCCTCCTTCACCTGCCCCAGCGACTGGCGGTACCACGCTTCCCGCCTCTCCTGCTGCCGCTGCTGGTCCGGCACCAGCACCAGCGCCCGGCCGCGGCCATCCACCTGGATCCTCTTGAACTGATACAGGTCGTTGGCGCTCACCTCCTCCTGGCGCCCGGCTCCCAGGTCGATGCGGTACATGGGCACCGCTCCGTCCGGCAGGACTTCCAGCACCACGGCGTACTGGTAGCGCTCCTCGGGTGCCGCCGGGTCCAGGTAACCCACGTAGTCACCCGGGGCGAAGGTGTTGAGGATGCTCATGTCCAGGCTGTCGTACCACTCCTGGGGGATCTCCGTACCGGGGCTGGGCAGGGTGTAGGCGTCGGGGTGGGTGCTGGGTTGCAAGGGCACCCCGTTCCTCGCCAGCACGCTGAGCACTTCGCCGGGGTCCTTGCAGGCCAACATCTGCATGAGGATTGGCATGGATTTCCAACGCACCATCCCTCCCATAATACTGTCCACCTCCTGGACCAGGCTGCCCAGGATCTGGACTGACTGGCCCAGATCCATCCTCTCCTGATGCAGCAGGTAGACCCGGCGCCTCCCGTCGGCATGCAGGACCACATGGACAACCCGGGAGTCTTGGCTCCCCTCCAGCCGCTCCCCGCGGTGCATCATCACCGTCTGGATCTTCTCACAGCACACCATCTCCAGCCGCTCGGCGGAGAAAGCCACCTCCCGCTCCCTCCTGGCCGTCTCCGCCTCTTCTTCCTCGTCCCATCTCTGCCACCTCAGCAGCGCCGCCAAGCCCTCCCGGAATTCGGGAGACACCAGGATGCCGTGGAGCTGGTTCCGGCTCTCGCAGAACTCGCCGTAAGGGCACAGCTCTAGAGAGTCCTCCTCCAGCTGCAGCTCCGTGATCTCTGACAGGAGCTGGGGCCTCAGGGGCTGGGGCAGCTGCCGCACCAGCTTCCAGGGGTCATATTCTGGAGAGAGCAGGTGGCATCTGGAGAGGTCCACCAGGAAACGGAAGGTGCTCTCCAAGGCTTGGCTAACGTCGGCAGGGGCACAGTCGCTGAAGACAAGGGTATTGGAGCGGTAGAGCTTCCCATCGGTGCAAGGCAGATGGAGCTCTTCCACCCCGGAGAAGTCCGCTTTCCCTTGGCTGAGCAGCTGGAAAAGATGCTGGGTGGCCCGCAGGACGGTCTTGGTGAGGTTGGGCTGCAGGGTTTCCTTGTCTTGGGTGTCCTGGTGGATCCGGCGCAGCACCTGGGCGTAGTGCCGGATGGAGGGCTCCTGCTCCACCCCCAGCTTCTGCAGCAGCTCGCTGTAGACAGCCACCAATGGGGGCACGGTGTAGAGATAGGGCCGAAACTCCTGCTCATGCCGCAAGGAGAAGACCACCTGGCTGGCCTCCGCCACCTGCTCCTCCTTCACCAGCACCACCGGCAGCCCCGCCAGGCGGTCGGCATCGAAGCCCCTCAAGTCGCGCTCCAAGTAGCCGTACGTCTTCATGAAGACGCGGGTCCGGGTTTTCCGCCCTTCCTTGGTCTCACACCGCGCTTGGCACACGTTCTTCAGGTTGTCCAGGACCACTGGGGCTGGCACGGCCTGCAGCACTCCCAGACGCTCCAGCACGGACTGGGCATTCTTTGTGCAAGAGACCAAGGGCACGGCAAGGATGACAGCGGATGTCCAAACCAGGGCCACATCCTCATCCCATGGCACCACCAGAGCACCCTGGAGGGCCACGGGCTGTGTGTGAAGGACGCAGGGCGGATGGAAGTTCCCCAGATCGGCCGGCACCGTCTGCGGGGCGAGGAAGCGGATGGATGAGACTCTCTCCAGGAAACGGTCCGACAGGGAGTCGCTGCTCTCGGACAGCAGATGCGACAGAAGCGCCTTCCGCTGGGCGGGGAGGTCGCCGGCCACTGCGCCTTCCTGCCCCGCCTGACGCTCAATCCATGTGGCAAACTCCACGAAGTCGTCCTCTGAGATCTCCCGCTTCATGCCCACATCGCACAGGAAGGAGTTCACCATGAACTTCTCCACCCTCAACTCCTGGAAGAACGCCTCGGGCACGAACCTGGCCTCCAGCCGCATCGTCTGGAAGAGCAGCACCTCTCCGTCATAGAAGTAGGAAGCTGGGTGCAGGACCCCCTGCTTGTCCCGAATGAAGCTGACGGACCCGAAGGCCGAGGCAATGGTCTTCTTCTCCGCCGGGTACTCCTCCCGGTAGTGGCTTTGGATGCTGAAGAGCAGCCTCAAGGCCTCAAGCAGCTGGGATTCTGGGAGACGGGGCAGACGGGGCAGGAGATGACGGATGAATTGCTGCAGATCGTTCAAGACGCCAATGCCAAGACTTTTGGGGAGCCCCCGGTGGAGAGGGTTGTCCTGGAGCAAGACAGTCTGCTGGTCCAGCTGGTACAAGGCCTGTAAGTCCTTCGAGGGCTTGGGGATCCTGGTCTCTAGGATGTAGACGTTGTCGTAAAAGGCCAGCGCCACCCACGTCCCCTGATGCGTCTGGAACAAGGGCAGGGACCGGAGCTGAGCCAGCAGGTCATGCTCCAGCTCCTTCACCTTTTCCGTGAGGAACCTCAACAGCCCGATGGTCTCATAGGACTTCAGCTCGCACCAACGGAGACCCGTCCTAGCGGCCAGCTGCTTCAGCACCGAAACGGGGTCATGTGTCTGCAGCAGGCGCGGGCGGATGCAGTGAAAGCTGATCTCATGGGGGATCATCCAGCTATCCAGCTTAGCAAAGCCAAGCTTGCCCAGGGATTTTTCCACATCGCTGGAGTAACTATGGATGATGGTGGGCAGGGAGACCAGAGGAACCAGGCGCTTGTCTCCAGGCTGGTCGCTGCAGACGGGGAGGATGGCCCAGTACTCGAAGAGGGAGACCAACTCTCTGAAGGCCTTGCTCATGGCTTCTTCCTTGCGTTCATTGGCCTTATAGATCATGTGGTTGAAGAGCTCCCACACCTCCTTCAGCCACTTCTGGGACTCTGCCGACTGGGCCTCCCAGTCCGGCTGCCCCAGCACCTCCTGGATGAACCTGGCCGCCTCCTGCAGGGTGAATGCCTTCAGGAAGCCGGCCTGGAGCAGCAGCGGCTTGTGGCTGCTGTGGTAGGCGAGGAATTGGCGACGTTGCCGTGGGAAGAGGCAGTGGGCTCTGCTCTGGAACACTGGCTCTCGGGTGCTGAACGGCCGCAGCATACCGTCGTGGGTCACGGAGAGTGGCAGCCCCTCCAGGTCCCCGACGTCCTCTTTCCGCAGCTCCTCCAGGCAGAACTCCAGCAGGAGGGAGCAGCTGGACGGGTCCTTCAGGGGCGTCTCCAAGACCCGGCAGGGCAGGTCCAGAGGCAGCGCTTTGAGGAAGCAGCAGAGAGATCCAGGATTCAAGGTCAGGACCTTCACGCCCGCCCTGATGAACTCGGCGTGGATCTGTCGGAGGCCTTGGAAGGCCGGGACGAGCTTCATCTTAAGTCTTTGGAGAACATGGCTCATGGAGTCACAGGCCTCCTCCTGCAGGAAGAAGGGCTCCTGGAGCAGGTGGCCCTCACCGGTCGCAGTCCATGTGATTCTCACCATCTCCACACTGTGCACATGGAGGCGGGTGGTCTCTGTCTGGTAAATGGGTATCAGGGGCTGCTGCATCTCCGCAATGAGCTCGTAGACCCCGTTGACCAGCTGGTGCCAGGGCGGGGGCACGCGCTCCCTCACGGCTGGGAAGTAGCTGAGATATTTTGGCTCCAGCATCTCCAAGCAGGCCTGCAGTCTCATGAAGCACAGCGTCTCCCCCAGCTTCTTCCGCAGCCAATCCAGCAGCCGGCAGTAGAGCGGGGCCAGCAGCCGCTGCATCAGGAAGCCATTCCAGGCCGTGTTCCGGCTTCCCCCGTCCTCTTTGCACAGATCGCGGCGAGCCGAGTCCACCAAGAAGTTGCCGTTGATGTGGACAGGCAGGCCGGTCTCCAGCGGTAGCGGCAGGGTGCAGAAGGCCCTGCCAGGCCGGACTGCATCCAGGCAGGCAGCCACGGCGCCGTACGGTAGGCGCTCTGGGTCCGGAGACTCCTTCTTGGCTGCGTCGTCCACCCCGGCCTGCCACACCACTCCCCAGCTGGTGGGAGGCCGAGAGCGGCCGTGACTGACTTTCATCGTGTAGACCACCCTCACCGGCGTGGTCTCCTCGCTGCCCGACACAGCCATGTGGCTCAGCCGCTCCTGGAATGCCCTTCGCAGTGCCAGGCTGCCTTCCTCCATCTCCGTCTCCACCCGCAGCAGCTCCCGCAGCTGCGCCCTGTCCTCGGTGATCTCGGAGAAGACGACGGTCCTCAGATGGCGAAGGAACAGCACCAGGCTCTCGGCCTCCTGCGCCAGCGCCTCCTGCATCTGCTCCAGGACCTCTTCGTGGATAACCCGCTGGCACACCCGTGAACTAGCCGCGCCCTCTGCCGTCCGCAGCGGCAGCCGGAAGAGCACGCCCTGGCTCAGGTCGAAGAGGTCAGGCAGGAAGGTGGCGTAGACGTCGGGGAAGGTCTTCTTGAAGTGCCCGTTGACGCTGAACATGGCGCCCGGGTACTGCTCGCTGGCCGTGGGTACGTAGCGGAGATGGGGATCGAAGACGCCCAGGGCGCTGTCGCCCGTCATGAAGGCGGGGCAGTCCGTCAGGTGGAAGACGGCGTTAAAACCCAGTCCGTACTTGCCCGTCTTATCCTGCCGCCCACCTTTGCCCCCCACGCCCAGCCGCTGGATGCCCTCGATGTCCTCCTGCGTCAGGGGCGTGTCGTTGTAGACGCAGAGGGCGGGGCCTTGCAGGCCGCCCCACTCCTCGGAGATGACGCGCTGGGCGGGGTGGCGGCGCCGGTCCCAGACGAAGTGGATCCGGCTGGCGCCAGCGTCGTCAGCGTTCTGCAGCAGCTCCTTCAGCACGTCGCGGGAGGACGAGGAGTATTCCCGCAGGATGTTCCGCAGCCGCACGGTCAGCTCCTCCCGGGCGCCGAACTCCGACGCCCACGGTGCCAGCTCCAGCCCCCGGATCTTCCCCTGGACCAGTGCCCGGTGCCTGGTGGTGGGCACGCCGTAGTGCAGTGCCAACTCCCGGGGGATCCGGCCGTGGCACAAGGGCGTCCCCTCCTCCCGGGGCAGCCAGGGTGTGTCATCGAAGTGCAACTTGGCCACCGGGCGCAGGACACCCTGCTGATCCGGGAAGAAGATGCCCTGAGCTTCGTAAGCGCCCACCGGCTGCCGATCCGACGAGGCCTCCATCAGCCCGGTGGTCACTAGCCTCAGCACCAACTGCAGCTCCTGTGGGGACAGACTCCGCCCAGCTGTCTTCCCGGCCAGGTCCCGGAGCACCCCCATGTAGCTCTCCAAGGTGAAGGTCTCCTGCAGCCCCACGCACCCCCACAGCGCCTTGAACCCCCAGTACTCCTGCGGCAGCTGGTGGAGATACGGAGAGGCCTCGAACGACAGCTCCCGGGCCACTGCCTTCACTGGCACAAAGTGCGCCCCCACCAGGACAAAGGAGAATGCCGCAGCCTTCTCGGCTACCTCCTTCTTGCATGTGGGCTGCTTGCTCAGCAGCTTGTCCAGGTAGGCGTAACACTGCCGCGCGGTCTCCTGCAGCTCCAGCTTGGGCAGGGCGTTGGAGCCCTGGCACGCCTCCGCCAGCTGCCGCAGCACCATACCAGCCGGCGGCTTGCGGCTCAGCCCCAGGAAGTCCTGGAGCGCCTTGGAGAACCTGAAGTCCCCTCCCAGGTCCTTGCTGGCCAGGACGGGTTGGATCAGCCCCACCAGGCTCCTGTGCTTGTGGTGGTAGAGATCGGTGGGCCGGCAGAGCTCATGGCGGGCACCAGGCAAGGCAGCCGGCAGGAAGGGTACAGCACGGAAGGCCACCTGGGCAGTGTTGTCCAAACCCTGTTCCAACAGCTGCTCCAGCAACTCCAGGATACAGCAGATTCTCCGGCAGCCCTGCCGCTGGTCACGCTGCCAGAGAGCCTGCACCGTGTGGGCCCGCTCCAGCAGTTCCTTCATCGATACCACGTCCTTGGCCATGCCCAGCCCCTCCAGCCGCAGCAGCCTCTCCGGCGCCAGGAAACCAGTCCCGGTGGGGAAGCGCCCGTCCTGGGGGTTGTACAGCGGGGCGGCTCTGCCCTGGGGGTGCACCAGCTTCCCGATGGGCTGCAGCTGCCCTCGGGGGGTGGTAGGGATGCAGGACACAGAGGCCAGCAGCTGGTCTACCGTGGCATCGCCCATGTCCAGGGCGTGGAGAATCAAGGCGTCACGGTCGGGTGCGTCCAGCGTGCCCACGTTGGCAAACACGATCTTCTGGTAGAACCTCACCCAGTCATAGGTGTTGGGCAGCAGGGTGTCCTCCTGGCCACTGGCCTGGAACCCAGATCTCACCCAGTTCGGCAGCTGCACAGCCAGGAGGGGCTCCGGCAGCAAGTTGGCAAAGACCCTGGCAGCCGTCTGCCCCACCCGCGTGTTACGGGTGATGGTGAAGTCCAGGAAGCGGGCGTTGTTCACGGTGCACCATTGCCGGCCGTCGGAGAACAGCGCCAGGTCCCGCCCATCGGCCAGCGCGTGGTAGAAGGCCTTCGCGGCCTCGGTGAAGGGATGCCTGGCTTTGCCAGCGTCCGGCCAGAAGGTGTGGTATTCGTAGTCCTCCAGGTCACCCTCCTGGTGCATGTCTCGGAGCAGGCTCAGCGCTTGGAGCCAGGCAGCCGGCACCGCGTCGCGCAGCAGCGCCCAGTTCCACTCGCCCTTGGCTGTGGCATCCCAGAGTCCTTTGCGATTGGAGAGGACGGCGAAGGCCCCATGGAGGTGAACCGGGAGGCCGGAGGCAATGGGCAGGGGCAGGAAGCAGAAGACGTGCCCTTCAAAGCCGTCCAGGTGTGGAGCCCACTTCCCCGGCTCAGTGGGGGCGAGCGGCAGAGCCACTCCAGCGCTGGGGGGCGAGGGCCGGGTCCCGTCGCGCATTCCCTGCTGAAACAGAACCAAGGACTCTCCGGTGCCATGGCAGGTGTGTACCAGGTAGTGGCTGATGGTTCTGTCCGACTCCCACTGTACCGTCAGTTGTTCGATGCTGGACTGGCCCGTCCTAGAGTCTTCAGCATCCTCAAGGCTCTTGATCCGCTCCCGGCACAGCGTGGCCAGGGACTGGGTGGCCTCCGGGGAGGGGGCCTGGTTGGGAAGGCGCTTCAGCGACACCTCCCGCACCCCACGTAGGAAGAGCAGCAAGAGGTGGCAAAAGTCCCGGAAGCCGCTCTGGAGCCTCTCGACCCGGTCGACGCCGAAAGCCACCTGGCTGATCCGCGACTCCCGGGCCTCCTCCTCGGTGCGGAAAGGCAGGCGGAAGAGCGTCCCCGGGAAGTCGAACGGCTCCTGCGTTTGGAACCCAAACAAGCCCCGGTAAGGCCGGAACTGCTCGGCGAAGGTGGTCAGCGTGGCCGGGCGCTGGCGCAGGTCCAGCCGGATGCCGGGGCAGGCCGGGTTGGGGATGTGCTTACGCAGGTGGGTGACGTTGGGGTCGAAGATCAAGAGGCTGCTGCCGCTCAGCACCGAGGGCACATCGGTCACGTGGTAGACGGTGTTGAAGCCCAGACCGAACCTGCCGATCTTGCCCTCCTGCCCTTCCTTGGTGGCAGCTCCCACCCGGATGATGTTGACTAAGTCTTCCTGGGTGAAGGCTGCATCGTTGTAGGACCAGAGGGCCGGGCCGTGGCAGGCGGCCATGCCAGGATCCAGCAGCCTGGCCGTGCCACCGCCGTGGCGCCGCAGATCCAGCAGGAAAGAGCATGCCCTGGCACCTGCGTCCTCCGCGTTCTGGATCAGCTCTTTGAAGAGGTCGGCCTCTTCCGTATACTCCCGCAGGATGTTCCAGATCCGCGTGGTGATGGGCTCCGAGGGCCCCCACGCCTCAAACAGCTGCGGCTGCAGCACCCGCGTGCTCAGCAGCGCCACCCCCAAGAAGGTGGCCGTAGCCGGCGCCACCGCCTCATGCACCACGGCCAACTCCGCGTCGTCACCTTCCAGATCTGCCAGGCTGGCCCGGTCGATGTCGCAATACAGGGCCGACGAGGCTGGACGCAGAGTGAAGCCGGATCCTCCCGGAGCCTGCACTGGCACTGGCAGGTCTCGGTCGCCCTGGTGCCCTCTGCTTTTCAGCCAGTCTAGGATGGCCACCGTCAGCCGCAGCTCCGCCTCGGTGCCACCTCCGGGGCGGCCCTCAATCTCCTTCCCCAGCCGGCACAGGGCCTGGCTCAGCTCCTCCTCACCCACCGCATCCCGCGCGCCCCAGGCCAGGAAGAGCCGGCGGTAAGGCAGCAGCTCCTGGGGGACCCTTGGCACCAGGCAGCTCAAGTCCAGGCCGTCAGGGTAGGCCAGCACCACCTTGGCTGGGACGGAGAATCCATTGCCGGTCCAGACGACAGCGTGGGACAACGCCCCCTGAAACTGCCTCAGGTTCTGCTGCATGTGCTGGTAGATGACGTGAAGCTTCGGCAGCAGCATCCTGATGTCCTTGGGCTGGTCCCCCTGTGCCAGGAGCAGCAGGTTCACCAGCACCTTCTCTGCGGGGGGCGGCCGGCTCAACCCCAACTTCTCCTCGGCCGGCTCTCTGAAGGTGTCCGTCAGCGGCATCGCCAGCCCCGCCAGGCCGGTGTAACGGGCCGATCGCAGCCTCTCCGGGGGAAGGAAAGGTCCATTCAGCTGGCGCTCGGTCGAGTCGGTGGCGGGCACCCAGGCCAGGTCCCGCAGGCGCTGCAGCTTCTTCTGGCAGAAGCGGCCCAGCGCTGAGGTCCGGTTGCACAGGTCGATCAACGCTCGGGATTTGGCCGTGGCCCCAGGGGCGTCTCTGGCCTGCTGGAGCCGGCCCACCTCCTGGGCAGCCTCTAGCATGTGGTCCGGGGTGATGGCTGTCTCGCTGGTCTTCAGCCCCAGGGCACAGAGGGACCGGAGCACGGCCGCCTCCCGGAAAGCCATGGGTGGGAAGCACCGGGGGCCCAGCAAGGCCCGGAAAATCATGTTTTGGGGGTCGAAGAGCTCGTTGGCACATGCCAGTGTCCCACCGCGGTCCATGAAGGCCAGCTCCTCGCACAGCGTCTGCAGCTTCTTGCTGTGCCCGAAGAGGGCGTCCCCGTGCCGCAGCACCCACAGCATGAGCCGCTCGGCGTCTGGCGCCCGCTTGGCGTACACCCCCTTCTTCACCGCCCTCACCGCCAGCAACGCCAGCTCTGCTGCGCCAAGCAGCCTGTCCCGGGTCTGCAGCAAAAGCCGGCGGTCTGCCTCGTCCCGGCACCGCAGCACCGGCTCCGGCAGCACCAGGTCTTCAGGCACCGCCGGCACCGTGCTCCTCTCCAAAGCTTGGTAGCTGCCGGCTGCCACCAGCCCGGCCGGGCAAGGCGGCAAGACGGAGGGTATCTTCTGGAAGATGGGCAAGCTGCCCAGCACCACGGCCTCCCGGTCGGAGAGGGAGGAAGCGGGCGCCTGGGAGAGAAATTGGCAGAGGATCCTGCTGCGATCCGGGGGCAGGGAGCGCAGCCGGGCAGCCACGCCAGCCACGCCCAGGTGGTCGAAGGCTCTCAGCGCGTTGCCGGCCGTGGGCGCCAGGACATAGTCTATCAGCTGGCGGTGCCAGAGCGCTTGGTCCCAACTATGGATCACCGTGCAGCCCAGAGCCTCCAGAACGCCAGATTCATCCTCAGTGAGGCTGCGCCCCTCCCAGCTCCGGAACAGCAGCGTGGGCGTGGGCGAGAGCCGCGCCAGCTGCAGGCTACGGGCGCCCTTGCCCAGGGGGGTGAGGGGGACGAGCGGGTGGCCCTCAAACAGCGCCAGGGAGCGGACATGATGCTCTAGGAAGTCCCAGAAGGCAGCCAGCCACTGGCAGGGAGGCTGGTGGGGGTGGTCGCCCGGGCACCAAGTGACGTGGGCAGAGCCGCCTTTGAACCAGTCTGCGGGGAGGGCGTCCTTCAGGTTCTGCTTAATGACAGTCAGGTCCAGAGAGACGAGGTTCCTGAACAGCCCTGCTCGAACCAGAGAGACCCGGGATCACAGCTGGACCAGAACCGCTGGCCAACCCAGAGCAGCGTAATATAGTCCCACCAGAAATGCAGCCACCTCTGGGGTGGGGTGCGGGTGGCTGGTTATACAGGGACCCCTCACCCGGCACTGAGACACGGCCCCTCTGGGGTGGGGCGTGGGGGGCTGGTTATACGGGGACCCCTCACCCGGCACTGAGACACGGCCCCTCTGGGGTGGGGTGAGGGGGGCTGGTTATACGGGGACCCCTCACCCGGCGCTGAGATGCGGCTGCCTCTCGGATGGGGTGCAGGGGCTGGGTAACAGGGCCCAGCAACATTCAAGTTGCCCCAGGCACACCAGGCAGAGACGGGCACCTGAGGACGGACGGTTCCCACTTACCCTGCTCCGCGATCCGGTGCAGGTGACTCAGCAGGGCGGGCGTCAGATCCTCCGGCAGAAAACTGTCAGCCAAGCCAGGGAGCAGGATCCTGGAAACCAGGAATTCAGAGAGTTAAGACAGTAGGGTTTGGGGCAGGGGAGGGGGCAGGGAATGGGGCCTGGGGCCTGTCCCCTCTAGGGGGTGCTTGCTCCCATCTGGCCCCAGGGCAGGGACTGGCTGGCTCAGGGGGGTGGGGAATGGGACATGGGGCCTTTCCCCTCTAGGGGGCACCAGCTCCCATCTGGCCTCACAGCAGGGGGCTGGCGGGGCAGGGGTGGGGGCAGTGGGTTCCCCGTTCCATGGGCTGATTCGTGGCCCTGGCGTGAACCGAATCCCTGCATCTCAGCCCGGCTCCCAACAGAACCTGCTTTTCCCAGGTGCTGCGGGCTGGCGGAGCCGTTCTCACTGGGTGTCCTCTGGCCCAGGAGGGGCGGGTGCAGGGGCCTGGGGCTCTCGTACCTGGGGAAGGCCTCGCTGTCGGCATAGACTGTGCCGCTGGCACCCCCGAAGCAGGCAAAGCCCCCATCAGCACGTGGCAGCAGCTCCAGGCCGGCCAGCTCCCCGTAGCGCTGGTCTCCAGCCACGTACTCCAGCAGCAGCCGCTTGTCGGCCGGGTATCGGGCAGGACCCACACGGCCCAGGACCTTTCGCACGTAGGCCGGCGTGGCCTCCTTCACTGCTGGGCCGCCCGCGGCCAGCGCCCGGCGCACGTGGGCTGGCACCGTGGCCAGCGGCTCACCCGCCTGCACCAGGGCGTCCTCCAGCACCCGGAGCGTGGGCTCGCCGGCCTCATTCTGCGGCAGGAACACAGCGTCCGCGGCTTGGAGCCGGCGTGGGCCGGGTTGGCCGGCCGGCACCAGGGCTTCCATGCCCCACAGCTGCTGGCAGATCCGTTCCGCCAGGCTCCGGTAGCGCTGCTGGTGCCGGCTCAACTCCGGGTCGGGCCAGGCGCCATAGGGGTCGTCGGGACAAGCCGCCGCCGCCACCACGACAGCCTGGCGGTAGGCGAGCGGCAGCACCACCTCGGTCAGCAGCTGGTTCCACCGGGCGGCGTGGTCCTGGCCACGGTCTTCTTCAGCCCACTGGACGTGCCGCCGGTCGTCCGTCAGGTGGAAGGGGGCGTTGATGTGGAGGGGCAGCCCTGTGGCGTTCTCCTCCGTGGCTGGCAGCGGCAGGAAGCAGCAGAGGTGCCCGGCACAGCCACCCCGCAGCGGGTACGCCAAAGCCACGCCAGGCAAGCTCCCCAGCGCGCCCGCCAGCTCCGCCAGCTCCGGGAAGGCACCTTCGGTCGGCACGGCCGAGACCACCAGCCACTCGCGCTCTGCGCCCCCGTCAGCGGCCGTCCCGCGCGCAGCCACGGCCTTGATGCAGGCTGCGGTGGCCAGCGCCGCGGCAGCCACGTTGTCCTGGACCGAGCCCGGCCCGTTGAGCGGGCGCGGGGCGGCCGTGGTCTCCAGCAGCTCCGTCGTGGCCCCCTGGCCATCCACCATCTTCAGGGCCAGGCGCCGGACGTGGCGGAGGAAGAGGAGGCAGGTGGGGGCGTCGTGGATGAAGGCCAGGAAGAGCTGGCGCACGCGCTCGGGGCTGTACAGGTTGTCTGAGATGCCAGAGAGTTCGTGGCGCAGCGGGAAGCGGAAAAGGGTGCCGGGGAAGCGGCTGGCCGCCGGGGACCCCTCGCCGCGCCCCATGACCTCCAGCGCCCCCCAGAAGGGCGCGAACTGGTCAGCCAGTTCCGCTGCCGCCTCCTCCAGGTGCCACTGCTGCCCGCCGTCCGCCAGCGCCGCCCGCTGCGGGTCCAGCACGCCCAGCCAGGGGCCGCTCAGCACCGCCGGCAGGTCTGCAGGGAGAGGGGATGAGACCAGCTGTGACCCTGAACCCACCCAGAGACCCCCCTGGCTGTGACCCTGAACCCCCCAAGCTCCTCCAGAGACCCCCCTGGGCTCCCCCAGAGACCCCCCGGCTGTGACCCCGAACCCCCTGGGCTCCCCCAGAGACCCCCCGGCTGTGACCCCGAACCCCCTGGGCTCCCCCAGAGACCCCCCTGGGCTCCCCCAGAAACCCCCCGGCTGTGACCTCGAACCCCCCAAGCTCCCCCAGAGACCCCCCGGCTGTGACCCCGAACCCCCTGGGCTCCCCCAGAGACCCCCCGGCTGTGACCCCGAACTCCCTGGGCTCCCCCAGAGACCCCCCTGGGCTCCCCCAGAGACCCACCGGCTGTGACCCCGAACCCCCTGGGCTCCCCCAGAGACCCCCCGGCTGTGACCCCCAACCCCCTGGGCTCCCCCAGACCCCCCCCCCCCCCCGTGCGCGACCCCCCCCCCCCCCCCCCGGGGGGCCCCCCCCCCCGCCGCCCCCGCGCCCCCCCCCGCCCCCCCCCCGCCCCCCACCCCCCCCCCCCCCCCCAAGCGTCCCAGTGCGTGAGGTCCCTGCCCCCCGGGGCTCTCACCTGTCAGGTGATAGACGGAGTTGAAGCCCAGGCCGAAGCGGCCGACGGTGCCAGGGTCGCGCAGCTTGTGGCTGTCGCCTGTGCTCTGGATCCCGTCCCAGTCGGCCTCCGAGAACAGCCCGTCGTTGTAGGCCACCAGCGCCGGGCCTGGAGCAAGGGACAGCGAGTGAGGGGCGGGGCCTCGACCCCCCCCAGACAGCGTGTGAGGGGCGGGACCTTGACCCCAAACCCCCCCAGACAGCGTGTGAGGGGCGGGGCCTTGACCCCAAACCCCCCCCAGACAGCGTGTGAGGGGTGGGGCCTCGACCCCCCAGACAGCGCGTGAGGGGCGGGGCCTCAACCCCAAACCCCCCCCCAGACAGCGTATGGGGGCGGGGCCTTGACCCCCTCCAAGACAGCGAGGGATAGGCGGGGCCCCCATCCTACCCCCCAGACACCGTGTGAGGGGTGGGGCGCCAATCCCTCCCATACAGCTCGTGAGGGGCGGACCCTCAATCCCCCCAGACACCACATGAGGGGCAGGGCACTGATCCCCTGCAGACACCGTGTGAGGGGCGGGGCCCCGATCTTCCCAACCCCACCAGACAGCATGTGAGGGGCAGGGCGCTGATCCCCTGCAGACACCGTGTGAGGGGCGGGGCCCTGAACCCCCCAGACATTGTGTGAGGAGCGGGGCCCCGATGCCCCCCAGACACCACATGAAGTGGGACTTTGATCCTTTGATCTCCTAAACTAGCCCCCCACAACACTATGTGAGGGGCAGGACCCACAGGCCCCCTAAAGAGGTGGGAAGTGTATGAGAGGTGGGGCCCCCGATTCCCTAGCTCCCCTTCCCCAACCCCCCTAGTCCCCCCATCTCCTCACACACACCCCTCCAGTCCTGCCAGGCCCCCCAGGGCCCCCCACTGTCACCCAACATAAATCACTTCCCCAGATCTGTCGCCCTCAGCCCCCCCCACCGCCCCCACACACACACCGGCTGCTGCCCCCTCGTACCCTGCGCTCGCTGCAGCCCCTCCGCGGCCAGGCTCTGGGTCCCGTAACGGCGCTCATCGCACAGGAAGATCACCTCTGTGGCCCCCGCATCATCCGCGTTCTGGATCAGCTCCTGGGGGGGGGGCACAGCGCCCGTCAGCACAGATCCCACCCACCCCCCGCTCATTACCAGCCCCCCAGCTTGGGCACATGGCTCCACTGAGTAGGGAAACTAGGACTCCTGGGTTCTCTCCCCGGCTCTGGAAGGGGAGTGGGGTCTAGTGGTTAGAGCAGCGGGGGCTGGAGCCAGGACGCCTGGGTTCTCCCCCCGGCTCTGGGAGGGGAGTGGGGTCTAGTGGTTGGAGCGTGGGGGGAGGTGTCCTGCTGTGAACCCCCCAAACCCAGGACTCACCTTCAGAATCTGCCCCCCATCTGGGTACTTGCGCAGGATGCTCTGCAGGTATTTGAGGAAGGGGGGGGGCCTCTGCCGGAACCCTCTCCTGTGGAGAGGGGGGAGAAAGACACTCATCACTCACCAGGAGAAATCTCCCATCCATCCCCCAACACAGGCCCATCTACCCCGGTATCCCGCCCCCTCCCTACCCCCTGGATCACACCCACGGGCCCCTCTACCCCAGTATCCCGCGCCCTCCCTACCCCCTGAATCACACCCACGGGCCCATCCACCCCGGGATCCCCCCCCCCCCCCCTCCGATCCCCACCACGGGCCCATCTACCCCGTTATCCCACCCCCTCCCTACCCCCTGGACCACCCCCACGGGCCCATCTACCCCCGTACCCCCCCCCCCCCCCCGACCACCCACACGGGCCCATCTACCCCGCTCTCCCCCCCCGACCCCTCCCCCCCGACCACCCCCACAGGCCCATCTACCCCAGTCCCCTGCCCCCTCCCTACCCCCCGGACCAGCCCCACGGGCCCATCTACCCCGGTCTCCCCCCCCCCCCCCCTCCGATCCCCACCACGGGCCCATCTACCCCCGTACCCCCCCCCCTCCCGCCGCCCCGGGGCCCCGCCCCCGCCCCCCCCCGCCCCCCCTCCCCCCCCTCCCCCCCCCTTCCCCAGAGCCACCCCCCCCCCCCCCGCCGCCTCTCCCACCCCCCCCCCCCCCGCCACCCCCCCCCCCCCCCCAGGGCCCCCCGCTCCCTCCTCCCCCCCCCCCCCCTCCCCCCTCGGTCAGCCCCCCCGGCCCCACCCCCCCCGCCTCCCCCCCCCCCCCCGCTTCCCCCCCCCCCCCCCCGCCCGGGGGGGGCACCCCCCCCCCCCCCCCATGCCCCCCCCCCCCCCCGACCCCCCCCCCGGGCCCATCTACCCCAGTACCCCACCCCCCCCCCCCCCCCCACCCCCAACACGGGCCCATCTACCCCGCTATCCCGCCCCCTCCCTCCCCCCCCGATCACGCCCACGGGCCCATCTACCCCGGCATCCCCCCCCCCCCCTCACGCCCGGGGCCCCCCCCCCCCCCGGTCCCCCCCCCCCCCCCCACGCCCCCCCCCTGCCCCCCCAGAGCGCCCCCCCCGGCCCTCGCCCCCCCCTTCCCCCCCCCCCCCCCCGGGCCCATCTACCCCGGTATCCCGCCCCCTCCCTACCCCCTGGATCAGCCCCATGGGCCCATCTACCCCAGTATCCCGCCCCCTGCTGATGGGAGGGGTCACCGAGCCCTCCTCAGGGGCTCCTGCTTCATCATAAACACACCCCGCCCCCAATTGCTGTCTGTCCTCCCACCAATGGGTTTCCCTGGGTCCATCAGGCCCCCCCTCTCCATGGGGTGCCCAGGCTCGGATGCGATCTCCTCTCTGGCCACCAGAGGGCAGCACTGCCCCAGGAACCAACCGCCCCCTTCCCTGCCTCCAGACCCCTAACAGCCCATGGGGGACAGGGGTGGGGGTGGCTGAGCCCTGGGAAAGGTTGAGGGAAAGGGGGACCGGCTGGCTGGAGGGCCAGGCTCCGGGCCCAGGGGGGATGAGGAGAGGACCTCCCTGCAGGGGTGAATGAGAGCCCTGCATGGCTTGCGAGGTGGGGCAGGTAGGACAAAGGGAATTGGGGTTGGGGTATGTGCCAGCCCTGGGAAGGGGGATCGGACTCCCTGCCGCGAAGAGCGGGACAACGACCCCCATGTCTTAACATAAGAACGCCCACACTGGGTCAGACAAAGGGTCCATCTAGCCCAGTATCCCATCCTCTGACAGTGGCCAATGCCAGGTGCCCCAGAGGGAACGAACAGAACAGGGAATCGTCATGTGATCCATCCTCGGTCGCTCATTCCCAGCTTCTGGCAAACAGAGTCTAGGGACACCCTCCCTGCCCATCCTGGCTAATAGCCATTGATGGACCTATCTTCCATGAACTTACGGTATCCAGTTCTTTTTTGAACCCTGTTATAGTCTTGGCCAGAGGACGGCCACTGTTCAGAAGTGGTGTGCCAAGTCTTCAGTTATTCACTCTAATTTAAGGTTCCGCGTGCCAGTAATACATTTTAACATTTTTAGAAGGTCTCTTGCTATAAGTCTATAATATATAACTAAACTATTGTTGTATGTAAAGTAAATAAGGTTTTTAAAATGTTTAAGAAGCTTCATTTAAAATTAAATTAAAATGCAGAGCCCCCCGGACCGGTGGCCAGGACCCGGGCAGTGTGAGTGCCCCTGAAAATCAGCTCGCGTGCCATAGGCTGCCTACCCCTGGTCTTGGCCTTCACAACATCCTCTGGCAAGGAGTTCCACAGGTTGACTGTGCGTTGTGTGAAGAAAGACTTCCTGCTGTTTGTTTTAAACCTTCTGCCTATCAATTTCATTTGGTGACCCCTAGTTCTTGTGTTATGAGGAGGAGTAAACAACACTTCCTTATTTACTTTCTCTACACCAGTCATGATTTTATAGACCTCAATCATATCTCCCCTTAGCTGTCTCTTTTCCAAGCTGAAAAGTCCCAGTCTTATTAATCTCTCCTCATACGGAAGCTGTTCCATACCCCTAATCGTTTTTGTTGCCCTTTTCTGAACCTTTTCCAATTCCGGTGTATCTTTTTTGAGATGGGGCGACTACATCTGCACACAGTATTCAAGATGTGGGTGTACCATGGATTTATATAGAGGCAACATGATATTTTCTGTCTTATTATCTATCCTTTTCTAATTATTCCCAGCATTCTGTTCACTTTTTTGACTGCCGCTGCACATTGAGTGGATGTTTTCAGAGAACTATCGACAATGACTCCAAGATCTCTTTCTTGAGTGGTAACAGCTAATTTAGACCCCAACATTTTATATGTATAGTTGGGATTATGCTTTCCATTGTGCATTACTTAGCATTGATCAACATTAAATTTCATCTGCCATTTTGTTGCCCAGTCACCCAGTTTGGTGAGATCCCTTTGTAGCTCTTCGCAGTCTGCCTGGGTCTTAACTATCTTGAGTAGTTTTGTATCATCTACAAATTTTGCCACCTCACTGTTTACCCCTTTTTCCAGATCATTTATGAATATGTACAGACCTCTGGGGGACACCACTATTTACCTCTCTCCATTCTGAAAACTGACCATTTATTCCTACCCTTTGTTTCCTATCTTTTAACCAGTTACCAGTCCATGAGAGCACCTTCCCCCTTATCCAGTGGCAGCTTACTTTGCTTAAGAACCTTTGGTGAGGGACCTTGTCAAAGGCTTTCTGAAAATGTAAGTACTGTACACTATATCCACTGGATCCCCCTTGTCCACATGCTTGTTGACCCCCTCAAATAATTCTAGTAGATTAGTGAGGCATGATTTCCCTTTACTAAAACCATGTTGACTCTTCCCCAACAAATTATGTTCATCTCTATGTCTGACAATATTGTTCTTTATTATAGTTTCAATCAGTTTGCCCGGTACTGAAGTTAGGTTTACAGGTCTGTAATTGCCGGTTTCACCTCTGGAGCCCTTTTTAAAAATTGGCGTCACATTAGCTATCCTCCTGTCATCTGGTACAGAAGCTGATTTAAATGATAGGTTACAGACGACAGTTAGTAGTTCTGCAATTTCACATTTGAGTTCCTTCAGAACTCTTGGGTGAAAACCATCTGGTTCTGGTGACTTATTGCTGTTTAATTTATCAATTTGTTCCAAAACCTCCTCTAATGACACCTCAATCTGGGACAGTTCCTCAGATCTGTCACCTAAAAAGAATGGCTCAGGTTTGGGAATCTCCCTCACATCCTCAGCCGTGAAGATCGATGCAAAGAATTAATTTAGTTCAATGGGTCTCAAACTTTTTTACTGGTGACCCCTTTCACATAGCAAGCCTCTGAGTGCGACCCCCCCCCCAATAAATTAAACACCCTTTTTAATATATTTAACACCATTATAAATGCTGGAGGCAAGCGGGGTTTGGAGTGGAGGCTGACAGCTCACAACCCCCCATGTAATGACCTCACGACCCCGAGGGGTCCCGACCCCCAGTTTGAGAACCTCTGATTTAGTTTCTCCACAATGGCCTTATCGTCCTTGAGTGCTCCTTTAGCACCTCGATCGTCCAGTGGCCCCACTGGTTGTTTAGCAGCTTCCTGCTTCTGATGTACTTAAAAAAAAAATTTGCTATTACTTTTTGAGTCTTTGGCTAACTGTTCCTCAGATTCTTTTTTGGCCTTCCTAATTGTATTTTTACACTTCATTTCCCAGAGTTTATGCTCCTTTCTGTTTTCCTCACTAGGATTTAACTTCCACTTTTTAAAGGATGCCTTTTTGCCTCTCGCTGCTTCTTTTACTTTGTTGTTTAGCCACGGTGGCTCTTTTTTGGTTCCCTTACTATGTCTTTTAATTTGGGGGATACATTTCAGTTGAGCCTCTATTATGGTGTCTTTAAAAAGCGTCCATGCAGCTTGCAGAGATTTCACTTTTGGCACTGTACCCTTTAATTTCCATTTAACTAACCTCCTCGTTTTTGCGTAGTTCCCCTTTCTGAAATTAAATGCTACAGTGTTGGGCTGCTGTGCTGTTTTCCCCACCACACAGATGTTAAATTTAATTATATTATGGTCACTATTACCAGCTGTATTCACCTCTTGGACCAGACCCTGTGCTCCACTTAGAACTAAATCAGGAATTGCCTCTCCTCTGGTGGGTTCCAGGACCAGCTGCTCCAAGAAGCAGCCATTTAAGGTGTCAAGAAACTGTATCTCAGCATCCCGTCCTGAGGTGACATGTACCCAGTCACTATGGGGATAGTTGAAATCCCCCATTATTATTATTGAGTTTTTTATTTTAATAGCCTCCCTAATCTCCCTGAGCATTTCACAGTCACTATCACCATCCTGGTCAGGTGGGCAGTAATATATCCCTACCGCTATATTCTTATTATTCGAGCATGGAATTTCTGTCCATAGAGATTCTATGGGACAGTTTGGTTCATTTAAGATTTTTACTTCATTTGACTCTACGCTTTCTTTCACATCTAGTGCCACTCCTCCACCAGCACAACCTGCTCTGTCCTTCCGATATATTTTGTACCCTGGTTTTACTGTGTCCCATTGATTATCCTCATTCCACCAAGTTTCTGTGATGCCTATTATGCCAATATCCTCATTTGATATGAGGCGCTCTAGTTCACCCATCTTATTATTTAGACTTCTAGCATCGGTATATAAGCACTTTAAAAACTTGTCACTTTTTAGCTGCTCGCCATTACCTGATGTAATTGAATGGGACTCTTTTATTTGACTGTTTCTCAACAGATCCAACCTGTATTTTATCTTCCATCATCTCCTCCTTACTAGGACACAGAGAATCTCCATCAGTAGATCCTCCCCTAAGGGATGTCTCTGTCCGAACCACCCACTCCTCCGCACCTGTGAGCTTTCCCCAGCCCTTAGTTTAAAAACTGCTCTACGACCTTTTTAATGTTAAGTGCCAGCAATCTGCTTCCATTTCGGGTTAGGTGGAGCCCATCCTTCCTGTAGAGGCTCCCCCCCCCGCAAAAAAAAAAGTTTCCCCAGTTCCTAATAAATCTAAACCCCTCCTCCCTACACCATCGTCTCAGCCACACAGAGACTCTGCAGTTCTGCCTGTCTAACTGGCCCTGCACGTGGAACTGGGAACATCTCGGAAAAACGCTGACCTATGGCGCTGCTGGTAACCCAGCCCTGACTGAGATCCGCCTTTTCCGGCATGGCAGAGACGGACCCCAGGGTGCTGCGGTGCCCGCGCTAACACCACACCGGGGACCTGTGCCAAACGCAATGGGGAGGGGCTGGGGCATGTGAGAGAGACAGGGGGGTCCACACAGCACCATCCTCTGCATGTGTACGGAGTGCGGGGGGGTGGTGGGGAGGGGGGAATAGGAGTCCTGGCTCCCAGCCCCCTCTCTAAACCACTACCCCAGCCTATAACCTTTCCAGATGACTGGACCCCTTTCAGGAGACTGATTTGTCTTGCGGACCCACAAATTACACTTCACTTAAAAACTACTAGCTCACAAACTCAGCCATAAAACGACAGACGTGTCACAGCCACAGTGTTACTGACGAATGGCTGACTTCCGCATTTCCACCATATCATTATAAAATCGCAACCCCCACCCCCAGGCTGAGAAACATTGATATTGTATAGAGAGCAGTAAGTCACTGTCTGCATGAACACTGAGTTCGCCTGTTGGAAAACTAGGCAAATATCTAGATGACCCCTGGAAGACCTCTGTGTACCCCTGGGGGTACGTGTGCCCCTGATTGAGAACCACTGCACTAGACCCCACTCTCCTCCCAAACCCAGGGAAAGAACCCAGGAGTCCTGGCTCCCAGCCCCCCTGCTCTAACCACTAGACCCCACTCTCCTCCCAAAGCCAGGGAGAGAAAACCCAGGAGTACTGGCTCCCAGCCCTGGCCCCCCTGCTCTAACCACTAGACCCCACTCCCCTCCCAGAGTGGGGGAGAAAACCCAGGAGTCCTGGCTCCCAGCCCCCCTGCTCTAACCACTAGACCCCACTCTCCTCCCAAAGCCAGGGAGAGAACCCAGGTGTCCTGGCTCCTGGCCCTGCTCAGTCTGGGGCTTGATGCTGGGAGCTGCGCAAGAGACCATAATCCCAACTCTACATATACAATGATGGGGTCTCAATTAGCTGTTACCACTCTAGAAAGAGATCTTGGAATCATTGTGGAGAGTTCTCTGAAAACATCCATTCAATGTGCAGCGGCAGTCAAAAAAACAAATAGGATGTTGGGAATCATTAAGAAAGGGATAGATATTAAGACAGAAAATATCATATTGGCTCTATATAAATCCATGATACGCCCACACCTTGAATACGGTGTGCAAATGTGGTTGCCCCATCTCAAAAAAGATCCATTGGAATTGGAAAAGGTTCAGAAAAGGGCAACAAAAATTATTAGGGGTCTGGAACGGCTGCCGTCTGAGGAGAGATTAATAAGACTGGACTTTTCAGTTTAGAAAAGAGACGACTAAGGGGGGATAAGATTGAGATCTATAAAATCATGACTAGTGTGGGGAAAGTAAATAAGGAAGTGTTATTTACTTCTCCTCATAACACAAGAACTAGGGGTCACCAAATGAAATTAATAGGCAGCAGGTTTAAAACAAACAGGAAGTATTTCTTCACACGACGCACAGTCAACCTGTGGAACTCCTTGCCAGAGGATGTTGTGAAAGCCAAGATTATACCAGGGTACAAAAAAGAACTAGATAAGTTCATGGAGGATCGGTCCATCCATGGCTATTAGCCAGGATGGGCAGGGATGGTGTCCCTAGCCTCTGTTTGCCAGAAGCTGGGAATGGGCGACGGGGGATGGATCCAGTAGCGGTGCCAGCTCTTCCCGCGCCCTAGGCGGCAGAAGGTCCCGCCCCCAAAACTGAACAGACGGACGGGGCGCCGGCGCCCCCAAAATAGCAGCGCCCTAGGCGACCACCTAGGTCGCCTAATGGGTTGCGCCGGCCCTGGATGGATCACTTGATGATTACCTGTCCTGTTCATTCCCTTTGGGGCACCTGGCACTGGCCACTGTCGGAAGACGGGATACTGGGCTAGATGGACCCTTTGTCTGACCCAGTCTGGCCGTTCTTATGAGCCCCAGGGATTCTGCCTCAGGCAGCTCTTCCCACAGACAGGGTCTGGTCTCTGCTGGAAGGGCGACCCCAGTGAGAGAGGGTGAAGGGTTGGTCCTGATGGAGGCGCTGTCATCCAGGGAGAAAGGCGCCATCTGCCTGGCTCGTTATCCCACGTCCCAAGCAGGGCCAAGCCCTGCAGGCCAGGCCAGCTGCCCCCCTGCCCCCTCGAGGGTCCCGGCTTTCCCTGGCCTGAGTGAGAGCAGCCAAAGCTGGGATATTCCAGCCCCCTCTGCTCCCCCCAACAATGCCCAGAACCTCCCTACCCAAATGCCCAGCACCCCGTACCCAAAAGCACCCACCCCGCAACAACGCCCAGAGCCCCCCTACCCAAAAGCACCCCCCCACCCAAACGTCCAGCACCCCCCCCACCCAAACGCCCAGCGCCCCCCTACCCAGAACACCCCCCACCCAAACGCCCAGCACCCACCCCCCAACCCAAACGCCCAGCGCCCCCCAAGCACCCACCTCCTCGGCTCTGTGGCAGCCATGGGGAAATCTGCAGAACAGAAAACAGAACCGAGCATTAAACACATGGACGTAAACCCAACCCCACCCCCTGGCATGGCCGGGTGCATCCGCCCGTCACTCGCAGCGGGTGCGCCTCATCCACAGGGCGACAGCCGGTCCCTGCCCCCAGAGCCCGCCCGATGGAAATAGGCACCGGGTGGGGAAGGGAAACTGAGGCGGGGCAGGGGGTCGTGTAAGGACATCCAGGAGGCCAGTGGGAAAGCCAAGGGGGGAACCCAGGAGTCCTGGCTCCCACCCACCGCTGTAAACACCAGACCGCGATTCCCCATCCAGAGCCAGGAGGGAACCCAGGCGTCCTGCCCCCCAGAGCCCGGCTGGTTCCCACCTCACTCGCGCTTGGGCTGGTGCCGGCGGGGGTCGGTGCTGCCGGGGGAGTCCGGAGCGGGGCACTGTCTGGGACCCCGGCGAAAGAGCCCCGGCCCGCTGCTTCTCTGGCTTTATGGCCCCCCGCCCCCCGCTGCAGCCCGCCCCGCCCCGTTTCGATTCCTCAGCCCCAGTTCGGTTTCGATTCAGCTCCGCCGGATGCGCCGCGCTGGGCAGCGCAGAGGCAGTGGGAGTGGGGACTGGGGGGGGCAGGGGCAGTGGAGGGTGATGGGGCAGGTGAGGCGGGGGGGTGGGGGTCTCTGGGATGGGGTTATGGGGCTCAGTGGGGAGGTGGGGGCTCGTGGGGTGGGGGCGGAGTTAGTGGGGGGGGAGTGGGGCAGGGGATGGGGGTTCAGGGGGGGGGGTGGGGGGGGGTGGGTGTGGGGGCGGTGGGGGGGGGGGGGGGGCGGGGCGGGGGGGGGGGGGGGGTGGGGGTATCAGTGGGGAGGTTGGGGGATGGTGGGGTGTGGGCAGGGGCGGCGCGATGTTTTTTGCCGGCCCAAGCGCGTCAGGGGGGGGGGCTTGGGGGGGGGGGTGGGGGGGCGGGGGGGGGGGGGGCTGGGGGGGTGGGGGCGGGGGCGGCTCTATGTTTTTTGCCGGCCCAAGCGCGTCAGGGGGGGGGGCTTGGGGGGGGGGGTGGGGGGGCGGGGGGGGGGGGGCGGGGGGGGGGGGGCGGAGTCAGTCGGGGTGAGTGGGGCAGGGGATGGGGGGATCAGTGGGGAGGGTGGGGGCTGGGGGGGGGGGGCGGAGGCAGGGGGGGGGAGGGGGGCAGGGGGGGGGGGGACGGGGGGGGGCGGGGGGGGTGGGGGCGGAGTTAGGGGGGGGTGAGTGGGGCAGGGGAGGGGGGGATCAGTGGGGCGGGTGGGGGATGGTGGGGTGGGGCCGGGTCAGGGTGGGGGGGGGCGGCGGCCGTGGGGGCGAGTGGGGCAGGGGGTGCGGGGGGCAGTGGGGAGGGGGGGGGGTGGGGGGGGGTGGGGGGGGGGGGGTGGCGTCAGTGGGGGGTGAGTGGGGCAGGGGAGGGGGGGATCAGTGGGGCGGGTGGGGGATGGTGGGGTGGGGGGGGGGGCGGGAGTCGGGGGGGGTGAGTGGGGCAGGGGATGGGGTATCAGTGGGGAGGTTGGGGGCTGGTGGGGCGGAGTCAGTGGGGGTGAGTGGGGCAGGGGATGGGGGTATCCGTGGGGAGGGTGGGGGGTGGTGGGGTGTGGGCAGGGGCGGCGCGATGTTTTTTGCCGGCCCAAGCGCGTCAGGGGGGGGGGCTTGGGGGGGGGGGTGGGGGGGCGGGGGGGGGGGGGGGTCGGGGGGGGGGCTGGGGGGGGGGGGGGGGGCGGGGGGCGGGGGGGGGGGGGGGGTGGGGTGGGGGGGGGGGCGGGTGGGGGGGGGTGGCGGCAGCGGGGGCGGGGGGGGGGGGGAGGGGGGGGGAGGGGGGGGGGGCAGGGGCAGTGGAGGGTGAGGGGGCAGGTGAGGCGGGGGGGGTGGGGGTCTCTGGGATGGGGTTATGGGGCTCAGTGGGGAGGTGGGGGGCAGAGGGGAGGGGCAGGCGTCTGAAGGGGGGGCACAGCGTGGGGTCTGGGGTGTCAGCGTGTGGGTTGGGGGCTGGTGGGGTGGGGGCGGAGGCAGTGGGGGTGAGTGGGGCAGGAGATGGGGGTATCAGTGGGGAGGTTGGGGGCTGGTGGGGTGGGGGCGGAGTCAGTGGGGGTGAGTGGGGCAGGGGATGGGGGTATCAGTGGGGAGGTTGGGGGATGGTGGGGTGTGGGCAGGGGCGGCTCTATGTTTTTTGCCGCCCCAAGCACGTCAGTGAGGCGGCCTTCGGTGGGTCACGCGGATTCGGCGGTGTTTCTGCGGGTGATCTGCTGGTCCCGCCCCTTCAGCGTACCCACCGCCGAATTACCGCTGAAGCCACGGGACTGGCGGACCTCCCGCAGGCACGCTGCCGAAGGCTGCCTGACTCCCGCCCTCCGCGGCTTGCCGCCCCAGGCACGCGCTTGCTGCACTGGTGCCTGGAGCCGCCTCTGGGTGTGAGTTGGAGTCAGTGGGGGGTGAGTGGGGCAGGGGATAAGGGGGGAGATTGGAGGGGTGTGGGGTGGAGTCAGTGGGGGGTGAGTGGGGCAGGGTATAAGGGGATGAGTGGGGAGCTTGGGGGCTGTTGGGGTGTGGGCAGAGTCAGTGGGGCAGGGAATGGGGGTACCAATGGGGGCCTGTGGGGGGGATGGGGGACCACAGTGACAA
>QXTE01000335.1:611455-656439 GCA_003942145.1 Platysternon megacephalum
GGGGGGGGGGGGGGGGGGAGTGGAGTCAGGAAAACTCAGCTTTCACCCCAATGCTGCCACTGACCTGCTGTGTGATCTTTAGCAGGACATGGCCCCTCTCTGTGCCTCAGTTTCCCCTCCCCCACTTTGCCTATTTAGACTGAGAGTCTCTGAGTCTGTCCAGGTGGCGCCCGGCACAACGGGGCCCCGATCTCGATGACTCTGTGTCTGGGCAGCACCCGGCGCGACGGGGCCCCAATCTCGGTGACTCTGTGTCTGGGCAGCACGCGGCCCGACGGGGCCCCGATCTCGGTGACTCTGTGTCTGGGCAGCACCCGGCGCGACGGGGCCCCGATCTCGGTGACTCTGTGTGGGCAGCACCCGGCCCGGCAGGGCCCCGCTCTCGGTGGGGCTGGGTCCCCGCACCGCCCGGCGCGACGGGGCCCCGATCTCGGTGACTGTGTGTCTGGGCAGCGCGCGGCCCGACGGGGCCCCGATCTCGGTGGCTCTGTGTCTGGGCAGCGCGCGGCCCGCCGGCGCCCCGATCTCTGTGTCTCTGTCTGGGCAGCGCCCGGCCCGACAGGGCCCCGCTCTCGGTGACGCTGGGTCTGGGCAGCGCCCGGCGCAACGGGGCCCCGATCTCGATGACTCTGTGTCTGGGCATCACCCGGCGCGACGCGGCCCCAATCTCGGTGACTCTGTGTCTGGGCAGCGCCTGGCCCGACGGGGCCCCGATCTCGGTGGCTTCGTGTCTGCCCCTGTATCTACTGCAGCCAATTGTTAAGCATTGGGGTCCCTGCCCTTCCCTGCAGGTGCCGTGATCCCTTTACATTATGTCCAGGAATTGTTCCGAGGACTGGGCTAGAAAACAGGGCAAGTCCTTCCACCCGTAGCCAGAGCGTCTCTGAGCACCTTACGCCAGGCAAAGGGGAGGGGAGCAGCAGCCAGAGCAGGAGACTGGGCCTCAGGCCTCCAGGGGTGGAGCGCCCAGGGCAGCTGGGCTTTCCTGAGCCGCTGGGGTCATGGAGCCCCGGGCCAAGGGGACCACAGTGAGCACCCAGCCTGACTCACCCCCCAGAGAACGGCCCTGAAATCAGCCCTAGAGCGGAGCCGCTCGTTTCACAGCTCGGCCACGGCAGGAGCCTGGGGAAAGAATGACTCGGACAGTTAAAAACTGACAGCGTGTTTCCTGGCCGGCTGGGGCGGCCCCTTAGCGAATATTGGTCCATGGCCGGTGCTGACGGGCCGGGATCAAGTCACCCCACACAGGCAGCTGCAGCAGGTTCTCCAGGCCTTTCATGGGGCCGGCGGCTGGTCTCCGACCCCTCATTTTGCAGCCCCTCCGCAGGACCCAGATGCCAGCATCACGGGCATCTCCCTGGCTGGGATTTGTAGGGCAGGCGGCCCCTGGCGCACTTCAGCCAGCTGTCTCTTCCCCTCAGTTTCACTTCCCCGGCGGCCGAGCACCCACCCGCCCTTCGGCGCCCCTGCCCTGCGCGGCCCCCTGGGAGGTTTCGAAGAACAAAGCCCTGGCATGTGGGGCATGGGCGGCACTCAGCAACGGCCGCCCCGGAGCCGGCTGCAGCAGGAGGGACGCACCGGGAATTGGGCGTGGTTCTACCCAGCCAGTGACTGGCTGTTTCCCCATGTGCTGCAGGATGCACAAAAGGGTTTATGAGGCTTGTGGGGCAGTGCAGGGGCGGGGGGAAGAGACCCCACACTGGACCCCCACATCACTGCCGGGACAGGGCTGTCACCAGCCAGAGCACCGGAGGGCAGCTCCCCACCCTGTGCTGAGCAGAGGCCCCAGACCCAGCTCAGGGGGGCAGTGAGGGGCAGGCAGGGCTGGGCGGCCAACGGGCCACTGAAGCAACGAGCCCGGGAAGCGGCCGATAGTTCGTCTCTCACAGTCTTCGAATCCCGGCTGGCAGAGACGCTTTAGCCCAATGTGGCCCAGCAGGGGCGGGGGGAAGCCCACGGCTGGTACCATGCAGATGATCTAAGGCAGCGGTTTTCAAACTGCAGGCACTGGGTCGCTGCAGCTCTGGTCCACACCACCAATCGGCCCCTTGAAAGTCCTGTCGGCGGTGCTAAGGCTGGCTAGTTCCTACCTGTTCTGACACCGCCCTGCGGCCAGCAGCAGGTGCAGCTCCTTGGCGGGGGGGCCACGGGGCTCCGTGCGCTGCCCCCACCCCGAGCACCAGCTCTGCACTCCCATTGGCCAGGAACCAGCCAATGGGAGCTAGCGGGGGAAAGGTGCTTGCCCTCCTCTGCCTAGGAGCCGGACCCGCTGCTGGCTGCTTCTGGGGTGCAGCGGTCCACGGTGCCAGGACAGGCAGGACGCCTGCCACAGCACCCCCACTGCGCTGCTAACTGGGAGCTAAACCTGTGCCCCAGTCCCCTGCCCTGAGCCCCACCCAAACCCAGAGCCCCAAACTCCTCATCCCTGACCCCCTCCCACAACCCAACCCTCTGCCCCAGCCCTGAGCCCCCCCAAACCTGGAACCCCCTCCTGCACCCCAAACCCCTCATCCCCAGTGCTGCTGGGTCACAGGCATCAACAATTTTCTTCAACTGGGTCGCCAGAAAAAAAGTTTGAAAACCACTGACCTATAGCACCCTGTGCCTCAGTTTCCCCCCAGCTGTAACCAAGGGTAACAACTCGCCCTTTGTGTCTTGGCCACGGAGGTTGGGAGCTTTACCGGCGCCCGAGGCCCAGGGGAGCTGGAATCTCTGCTGTTACATGGTGCCAGCCAGTGGGCTAGACAGCACCGAGCGGCTGCTCTGGGTGCGAGCCGTGGGCTAACAGAGCGGGGCCGAGAGCTGACAGCAGTGGCTCATGCTTTGGTGTGTGGCCCGGTGACACCCCCGGCTGGTGGCTTCAGTCCCATGGAGATAACCTACTATAGCTACACACCCCCAGAGCTGGCTCCCAAGGGACTGCGAGGGGTGGTTAGAAGAGCACTTGCTCTTGATGGGGACGGACAGCCTGACCCAGCGGGCACTTGGGTTCTCCTCCCACCCGACACCTTCGGGTAAGTCACAGCGCCCTGTGCCTCAGTTTCCCCTCCCCCATAGCCTCTCTCGTCTCTTTTGATTGCAAGTTCTTTCAGGCTGGGATTTCTCCCCCTCTCTACCTGGACGTGGCCCCGACCTCAGCGCCTCTCGGCCTGGACGGCAGCTGGGAGGACGCCCCCCCCATCCCATCCCCCGAGGGGTCCCCAAACACCCCTCACTCCTGGGCATTCCCATCCTCCCTTCCAGCTGCCCCGGAGAGCCGAGCCCCACCTTGGCACTGCCGCGTGGAGACAGACACAGGCGGGCGGAGCCCAGGGGATTGGAAAAAGTGTTTAATTACGACGGGAAATAAAAGGGGGGGGAAGGGAACACTCCATACGCACACCGAGGGGGGGGCTAACAGAACAGGCGGGGGGGGGCGCGGAACGAGGAGATCCTTCTCAGCCAATATGCAACGGCACAGAGAGAAAGGCGCAAGGAGACGTCTCTACTACGGAATAACCATCACTGGCAGCCGTCTGCTGGGGGGGAAATCGGGGGGGAGGGGCTCTCTTTTTGGGGAGGGGCCAGAAAACAATTGAAAAAAACAAAAACAAAACCATTTTGGCCATAAAATAGAAACCCGCCGCGTGGCTGAGGGCAGGCCCGGCCCGGCGGCTACCAGAAGTCGCGGCGGTGGTAGGAGTCGGGGTCGCAGTACTTGGTGACCACCACTCTGTTGGCGAACTTGCGGCCGGTGAGGCCCTGCATGGCCTTCTGGCAGTCGAAGACCGAGGTGAACTCCACGAAGATCTGGGGGGGAGGGGAGGGGTTACGGCGCCAGCCAGACGTGGAGATGAGGGTGCGGGGGCCGAGGTTGGCTCTGTCCCACTCCTCCACCCTGGGAGCCCCCCCCATCCTCTGCTGTAGCCACCAGACCCCACTCCCCTCCCAGAGCTGGAGGGGGGGGGGGGGAGGAGGAGAGAGAGGAGGAGGAATGGAGAACCCAGGCATCCTGACTCCCAATGCCCCCCCCCACCTCTAACCACTAGACCCCACTCCCCTCCCAGAGCTGGATTTGGGGGAGGGGGGGAGAAGAGAGAGGAGGAATGGAGAACCCAGGCATCCTGACTCCAAGTGGCCCCCCCCACCTCTAACCACTAGACCCCACTCCCCTCCCAGAGCTGGATGTGTGTGTGGGGTGGGGGGGGTGGAGAACCCAGGCATCCTGACTCCCAGCGCCTGCCCCCCTCCCCCCCCAACCACTAGACCCCACTCCCCTCCCAGGGCCAGGGAGAGAACCCAGGAGTCCTGGCTCCCAGCCCCACACACACCCCTCTACCCGCTAGCCCCCACTCCCACGCACCTTGCCGCAGCCAGGCACCTCGACGCCATCGACGGGCCGGGGGATCTCGATGGATTTGACCACCCCGTACTTGCTGCACTCGTCCCGCACGTCCTCCACAATCTCCTCGTACTCCTCGTCGTCGAGCAGCTCCTCGGGCAGCACCATGTTCATGAGGCAGAGCACCTCGGTGGGGTGCCCGCCCATCTGCACCTGCGAGCTCATCAGCCCGGGGACCTGCAGCGTCACCGGGGTCTGGTTTATCGTGCTCTGCGGAGAAGGGAGTGGGGGGGGGGGGGTGTTACGCACTGGCCCAGGCCTGGCCCCGAGAGCCCCTTCCCGGCCAGCCTGCCATGCGCTTCGGCCTGCTGATCCTGGCCTCTGAGCTCGCCCCCACCCCCGGGATCTCAGGGAGGCTGCCACCCCACCCCTGGGGGCTCTTCGAGAACCCCAACCCTTGTGGTTGAAGGCGGGACGCTGCCTGCGTCTGCCGAGAGCCTGAGCCCGTCGCTGGGAATAGGGCGAGCTCCCCCGAGCCAATTAACACTGCCCGGGTTTGCCGAGAGCCTGAGCCCGTCGCTGGGAATAGGGCGAGCTCCCCCGAGCCAATTAACACTGCCTGGGTTTGCTGAGAGCTTGAGCCCGTCGCTGGGAATAGGGCGAGCTCCCCCGAGCCAATTAACACTGCCTGGGTGTGCCGAGAGCCTGAGCCCGTCGCTGGGAATAGGGCGCGTCCCCCCGAGCCAATTAACACTGCCTGGGTTTGCCGACAGCCTGAGCCCGTCGCTGGGAGTAGGGCGAGCTCCCCCGAGCCAATTAACACTGCCTGGGTTTGCCGAGAGCCTGAGCCCATCGCTGGAAGAAAGGGAGCTGCCCTGAGCCAAATTAACACTGCCTGGGTTTGCCAACAGCCTGAGCCCGTCGCTGGAAGAAAGGGAGCTGCCCTGACCCAAATTAACACTGCCTGGGTTTGCCGACAACCTGAGCCCATTGCCCATTGGGGAGGATAAGCAGGGCTCCCCGATCCTAATCAACTTGGAAGCCTCATGAGGCACTTGAAATCACCCCCCGCCCGGCCTCTCCAGTAAGATACCCAATGGGAGCTCCCGGAAACGGCCCTGGTACCCCAAGATAACAGGAGAAAAGCAATACGTTTTCTGTTGTTTTTTTTTTGGGGGGGGGGGAGAGGAGAGATCGAGAGAGAAAAGGCAAGTTTTGCAAGGAAAACTGCCCCACCCATTCTAGGAGCAAGGGAATTGCTAGACCAGACCAAAGGGCCGAGCTAGCCTGGGATACCAACCCCGCTTGCTCTAACCCACTCCCCTCCCAGAGAGGAGGAGAGAACCCAGGAGTCCTGGCTCTAACCACTAGACCCCAATCCCCTCCCAGAGCTGGGGAGATAGCCCAAGAGTCCTGGCTCCCAGCCCGCCTGCTCTAACCACTAGACCCCACTCCCCTCCCGGAGCCGGGGAGAAAACCCAGGAGTCCCCGCTCCCACCCCCCACTCACCAGCGTGGCGTTCTTGGCTCCGACACTGGCTCTCTGCACCAGCAGTTTCTTGTCGCCCAGTTGCATGCCGTTCAGCCCGGCGATGGCCTTCGAAATCAGAGGGGAAATGAATCTGGCTGCTCCCAGCGCCGGAGCGGGCGGCTCCTCCCCCCGGCCCCCCGCTGCAATCAGCACAGACGCGAAGGGCGACGGACAGGCGGACGCGCGCACACACACACTCACGCAGCTCTCCTCTGCCCCCGGGGCGCCTGGCCTACGCGGTGGGCTGGTGCTGGGAGGGCAGGAGCGGCCGGCTCCGAAGGCTCTCCTGCCCTCCCCCAGGGGGCGCGGCGTTACCTGCGTCTCTGAAGGCCTCCTGGGCTGCGGGTGCACGGCCAGCGGGGGGCGCTGGGGCCAGGTGCCAGCCACGGACGCCCCCTCGCCGGGCCGGCAGGGGAACCTCTCAACCGACTGCGCAACCTCGCCGCATTTCCCCACGCAGCAGAGGGCGCCCCGCCCCCGAAAAGCCAGGTGGGGGGCAGGAGCACAGACTGCCTGGGGACAGGGATGCTCAAGACCAAGTTGAGGATGGGGCTGCTGGGACCCAGACAGGCTGGGGACAAGAAGTGGGAAGGGCCACAGCACAGTGACCCGGACAGGCTGAGGTCAGGTTTGGGACAGGAAGTGGAGAGGGGGCACAGCCCCAAGACAGGCTGGGCACAGAAGTGGGGGACGGGGGAGGCATGTGCCCAAAAGACGGGGCCTCAGTCAGGCTTCTGCCGGGAAGGGGGGCTGGGGCACCGCACGGAGGTTGAAAACACAGGCTGAGGACAGAAGTGGGGGCGCCGTGGGGCTCAAAGGACAGGAAAGGGGGCGGGGGGCACAGGCCTAAAGGACAGGCCGGGGACAGGAAGTGGAAAGGGGGCGCAGGTCCGAAAGACAGGCTAAGGACAGGAAGGGATGGGTGGGGACAGGAAGGGGGGGGGGGCGCCCCACAGAGACCCAGACAGGCTGGGGACAGACCCAAGTCAGGTTTGGGACAGGAAGTGGAAAGAGGGGCACAGGGACAGAAGGGGTTGTGGGGCACAGACAGGGTGGGGACAGGAAGTGGGGAGCAGGGGGCACAGGCCTGAAAGATGGGCTGGGGGCCGGACGACACAGACACACACGCACCCTCTCGCAATTCACCCAAGCGCCGAGGTCTCGCGCCCAGCATGCACCATTAAACCAGCTCTTTCTAAGCCCTCCGGGGGTGGGGGGGAGTGCGGGGGGGAGAGAGTTGGGGGGGGGGGGGGGGGGNAAGTTACGCGCATCTAAAGGACCCTCTCTGTGGCAGGATGCCCCTCTCCCGCCAGCGCCGGGGCTGACTTTTTGTGGGGGGCGATTTGAAGGGGCGCACGGGGGCAGGGTGGTTTGGTTGGTTGCTTGGTTTTTTGCTTCTTTTTTTTTTTTTTAAATCCAAAAAAAAAATACATTAAAAAAAAATGATATATATACTTGCATTTGAACAACTACCGCTGGGAATGCAGCGCACAGAGGGCCCCTGCTGTTACGGTTCTCTTCCTCCTCCTCCCGCTATAACAAAAAGCACAGCGGGAGAAGAGAAAACACCGTTATATAGAAAGTCCGAAGAGATTTCTATAAGGCTGCGACCGACGCGGGCAAGTCAGGATCGGCGCTGGAGGCAGCTGCGGCTAAGGGAGGAGATTTCCCGGCCACAGCGGGATCTGATGGGGGGGTTTTATTTGGAGAGGGGGGGATCTTACCGGCTTGCATGGGCAGAGCAGAGCTGGGGTCTTCGGATTGGTTTGTGGCCGCTGTTCGGGCTAAGATTGGGGAGAAGGGGGGGAAAAAGGGGGTGGGGGGGAGAGAAAACGAGGCGATCACAGCGACGAGGCGCGGCCTATGGGGGCCCCCGGAGCTGTAAAGGAGAGAAAGGCTGGCGCTCCCTAAGGGTGGAGGAAAAAAAATTCACCTGCTCAAGGAGGGGAGGAGGAAAAACCAAACAAAAGAAAACCAAAAAAAAAAGGAGGACGCACACACCCCCACGGCTGGCTGGGCTGACGGACGCAGGCCCCTCGGAGGGCGGCAGAGCTGCGAGGAGAGGCGGGCGGAGGAGGGGGGAGTTGGGAAGTACCTGGTCCGTGACGTTGATGTCCACGTACTCGCAGAAGGCGTAGCCTTTGGACAGCCCGGTGGCGCTGTCCTTCACCAGGTTGAAGGCCTTCAGGGGCCCGAAAGAAGTCAGCAGCTCCTTCACCTGGGGCGGATGGGGAAGGGCAGGGTGAGGCGGGCAGGCAGCGAGGACTCCTGGGCGACTGTGGGCACGCCTCCCCTGCCTCAGTTTCCCCTCCCCACCCTTTGTCTGTTTAGCCCAGGAGCTCTTTAGGGCAGGGTTGGCTGTCACTGTGTGCCCGGGCAGCACCCAGAAGGACGGGCTCCCCCGGGCTTTGGCTGCTGGGTGGCACTGGCACGACGCTCCCCCCAGTCTCGGTTGCTGGATGCCCAGGCAGCGCCTGGCACGGGTCTGGCTAGAGGCTAGGCACGACGAGGGCTGAACGCCACCAAAGCCCTCCCCAGCAAAGATTTCGCATCGGCCCCACTCTCAGGGGGCAGCTCGGGCTCAAGCCAGGGCAGATGGGTGCTGAGAAGCCAGCGGGCTGGAGCTACTCGTGGGGAAAAGGCCCTTCCCGGTGCCCCGCGGGGTGAAGCAGCCCCAGGTTGATCCGGGCGCTGTTGGAGGGAGGCCGCCCGCTGCCCCGTGCTCACCTGATCGTCGTTCAGGTAGTTGGGCAAACCCCCGATGAAGAGCTTGTGAGCCGAGTCCGGGACCACGGTGGACACCACGCCTGCCGGGGGGAGAGGGAAGGGAACAGATGGGGGATCCCACACCGTCCTGTATGCTCCAGAGCGGCTGCAAGGCAGCCATGCCCCACGAGACAGCAACGCAGCCCCCGCTCGTCCTGCAGTCACAGCCCCCGCGCCCCAGCCCAGAGGGGCCACGTCCCAGCACCAGGCGAGGGGTCCCCGTATAACCAGCCCCCACGGCCCAGCCCAGAGGGGCCACGTCTCAGCAACGGGTGAGGGTTCCCCGTATAACCAGCCCCCCACACCCCACCCCAGAGGGGTCATGTCCCAGCACCGGGCAAGGGGTCCCCGTATAACCAGCCATCCACACCCCACCCCAGAGGGGCCACGTCTCAGCAACGGGTGAGGGGTCCCCGTATAACCAGCCCCCCACACCCTAGCCTAGAGGTGCCATGTCCCAGCGTTGGGCGAGGGGTCCCCCTATAACCAGCCCCCCACACCCCACCCCAGAGGGGCCACGTCTCAGCAACAGGTGAGGGGTCCCCGTATAACCAGCCCCCCACACCCTAGCCTAGAGGGGCCATGTCCCAGCGCCGGGCGAGGGGTCCTGCCGGGCGTCTGGTCCCTCCCTCCAATTTCTCCAGCCTCCCCGATCCTGGGCTCCCTGCCCTGCTGCCCCACACCCAGACGGGCGTACGTTACGATGCCATGCAGCACATGCCTAGGGAAAGACTGGGCACCCGGCTGGATCTCCCTTGCCCCAGTGCGCTCTGGGAGAAGGCGCAGGCCCGCTCACCCCTGTTGGCCCCACACTGGGGCAGGGGGGCTACTCACCTGGCACATAGACAGATGGGTTCTCAGACATGCCGGGCAGCGGCTGATAATCATGGGGGCGGCGGATCTTCAGCGACTGCCCCTGGAAGATGATGCCGTCGAATGCCATGGCCTGGGTGGTCTCGTCCACAGAGCGGAACTGCAGGAGAGCCGGGGGAAGCCGATGAGGGACACGGACGCCCGATCGGCACCGCGCGCCGCAGCCCAGAGCCCCTGAGCTCACGCAATCCGCCAGCGATTCGGCCCAGATCTTGGGGGGGGGCCCCACCAAGCGGGACCGCTGCCCGACTGCCCACCTAACCCAGTCTCCGAAAACGAGCTGACGTGACACCCCTGTTGTCTAAGCTGCCTGCTGCACAATGCCCCCTACTGGCCACATCCGGAATAACCTGACCCTGGAGGGAGCGCTGTCCCAGCCCATTGCTGGGGGTGTGTGTGTGTGTGTCCTTAATCCAGGCTCTGAACAGGGTTTTGACCCAACTCTCCCTACCAGGCACACAGAAAACCCTCTGACCTGGTGCTTGAAGTCGAAGCTTCGTGACCCGGCTGGGAGGGACTGGGGGAGGAGGCGCTAGACGCCAGGTTCCCTGACTGGGGGGGGAGTTAGAACCCGAGCAGGAACTCGCCCGCTTTGCAGTAAGGACAGGGGCTAAGTCACACGAGCGCTGATAACCCTCCACGGCCTTGGAACCCGGGCCCAGCTGCGAGGTCCGGCCGAGCGGCGCAGTTGCTCACGCCCGGGCTAGCTGTCCCATGCAGACGTAGCCGCGGTGGTCGGCTGACACCCCGGGACAGGGTGGGGTGTCCATCATGCTAGAGCTGGGGGAAAGATTTCCACCCAAACTGATTTTCCACAGAGAGCAGGGATTTTGGCAAAACAAAGTTTTGCACAAGAAGCGCCTGCTTCCCGGGGAAAACACACAATTTTTAGACACGAAACCCAAACGCCCCAAAACCAAAATATTCCTATTTAATGCTGGTGTAGACGCCAGGCAAGCAAACTGCTCACCTCTACAAGCTGGACTTCCCGGCTGGATTTCATCTCCCATGATGCCCCACAGCCAGGGGCTCCCAGGATGCACTGCCTTCCCAATCCAAGATAGGTCATGGTGCACCATGGGAGTTGTAGTTCCCTTGCCTCAAGCCCTTATTTGCATCTACAGGCTTGGGTCCCTGCTGGCCAGACTACACCACCCATGGAGCCACACAGCCAGGGACTCCCATAATGCACTACCTCCCCTCTCCAAGAGGACAGCCGGGGTGCATCATGGGAGATGGAGTCCAAACAAGTGGCCCGGGCTGTAGAGGAGAATGGGAGCATAAATCATCTACAACTCCCATGAGGCACTGCAGCGGCCTTTCAGCATTGAAATATTTCAGTTTTCAGCCAAAATATTTTGGTATCCAAATTTTTGCTGAAAAATAGAAACTTTCCAGGGAGGAGGAAACATTTTCCCCTACCGGCTCTCGATCACATTCCCTCCCTTGCACACGGCAGACGTTCCGTTATCCCCGCCAATATCTCATCCTCCTTCCAAATGCTCAACGGACCCTGGCCTCAGTCCCATCATGTGGCAAGGAGTTCCACCGGCTACTGGTGGGGCCCAGCTTCCCGCTACAGGCCTCTTCAGCCAGTAATCCCACTGCCATGCTGCCCCATATCAGATCACTAAGTCCAGTATTCCCTCCCCCCTGCCCTCCCCCTCAGGACAGACTAGATCCAGTCCTGCATCCGTGCCTCATGGGCAACACCCACCCATAACGCACTACGGCCCATGGTGCAATCCTCCTCCTGTCCCTGCTGCAATCACATAACACCGTGGAGCACGGACTCTGTCCCCTTTCACAGATTCCCAAGTCCAGAAGGGACCATTGGGATCATCAAGGTCTGGCCTAAGCCCAGACAATCTCACCCAGTGATCCCAGAGCGCAATATTTTCGTTAGTGACTTGGATAACGGAGTGGAGCATGCGCCTATAAAATCTGCAGATGAGACCCAGCAGGGAGGGGTCACCAGCGCTTTGGAGGTTAGAATTCAAACAACCGTAAACTGGGTCTGAGATCAACCCGACAAAATCCAATGAAGACAAGCACAAAGTGCTTCCCTTCGGAGAGGGGGAGCCAACGCAGAGCTACAAAGTGGGAAGTAACTGGCCAGGGGGTTGCACTGGCTTCCAAGGGAGGTTTTTAAGAACAGGTTGGACAAACTCCCATCAGGGATGGTCTAGGGACACTTGGTCCTGCCTCAGCGCAGGGGACTGGACTCGACCTCTCGAGGTCCCTTCCAGCCCGGTATTTCTGATTCTGTAATTTCAGGGGGGAGCTCGAGAAGTGCTTTCGTAAGAATCTGGTCTGAATTTCAACCGGCCAGGAGACGGCGAACCCACCCCAACCCTAGGTCAATTGCACCAATGGCTCATTCACCTCCCGGGGCCCCGGAATTTGTCTCTTCATCGTCCTGGTCCTGCCGCTTTCTGCTAGACTGAAGGGTCCTCTGCCAGCAGAAGTCTCCTCCACAGGGAGGTGCTNTGATCCTACAACCTATTATGAAACCAAAATTATTAAACAGGCAATTTGTGAGCACCTGGTGGGTAACAGGGCGATAAGGAACAGCCAGTATGGACTTGGCGAGAATAAATCCTGCCAAACCAACCTAACTTCCTTCTTTGGCAGGATTATTGGCCTACCGGACAGGGGGACGCGGTGAAGTCTCTTGATTTAGCAAAGCTTTGACAGTCCCACATGACATTCTCACAGGCAAACTAGGGAAAGGAGCTCCAGATGAAATTCCTGTACGGTGGGTGCACACCTGGTTCAAAGACCGGCACTCTGACTAGTTAGCAATGGGTCGCTGTCAAACTGGGAGGCCGGTCCAGCAGGGGTCAGTCCCGGGTCCGGTACTAGGCAATATTTTCGTTAGTGACTTGGATAACGGAGTGGAGCATGCGCCTATAAAATCTGCAGATGAGACCCAGCAGGGAGGGGTCACCAGCGCTTTGGAGGTTAGAATTCAAACAACCGTAAACTGGGTCTGAGATCAACCCGACAAAATCCAATGAAGACAAGCACAAAGTGCTTCCCTTCGGAGAGGGGGAGCCAACGCAGAGCTACAAAGTGGGAAGTAACTGGCCAGGGGGTTGCACTGGCTTCCAAGGGAGGTTTTTAAGAACAGGTTGGACAAACTCCCATCAGGGATGGTCTAGGGACACTTGGTCCTGCCTCAGCGCAGGGGACTGGACTCGACCTCTCGAGGTCCCTTCCAGCCCGGTATTTCTGATTCTGTAATTTCAGGGGGGAGCTCGAGAAGTGCTTTCGTAAGAATCTGGTCTGAATTTCAACCGGCCAGGAGACGGCGAACCCACCCCAACCCTAGGTCAATTGCACCAATGGCTCATTCACCTCCCGGGGCCCCGGAATTTGTCTCTTCATCGTCCTGGTCCTGCCGCTTTCTGCTAGACTGAAGGGTCCTCTGCCAGCAGAAGTCTCCTCCACAGGGAGGTGCTTGCAAGCTGAGGACCAATTCACCTTTGAACCATCTCCAGAGAGACTAAATCTGCCGTCTCACCAGAACAGCCCACGGGGGATCCAATCCGGCTCTCACTAACACAGAAGGGATTCCCAGATTCTATAGCCAGAGAGGGACCACTGTGATCATCTAGTATCTAGTGCATAACACAGCCAGAGAACCTCCCCCGAATCATTCCTGTTCGAACCACAGCGGATCGGTTCGAAAAACAGCCAGAGTGGATTTTCGGTGCCGGAAATTCTACCCCAGCCGTTGGTAGTTTGCTCCAGTGGTGAATTCCCCTCGCGGTTAAAAACGTGCGCCTCATTTCCAGTCTGAATGTGTCCAGCTTCAACCGCAGACGTTGGAGCAGGTTAGACCTTGCTCTGCTAGACTAAAGAGCCCACGATCACATCTCTGTTCCCCATCTAGGTACTTAGAGACTGGATCAAGTCACCCCTTAACCTCCTAGCTAAGCAGATTGACCTCCTGGAGTCCGTTGCTATACGGACTGTTTTTCAATCCTTGAATTGCTCTCGTGGCTTTTCTCTGAACGCTCTCAAATTTAGCAACATCCTTCTGGACTTGTGGACACCGGAATCGGACAATAAGGCATGTTACGGGAGCACCTAGGAGCCCAGGCACGGCCCAGGGCCTCATCGTGCCAGGCGCTGTACAGACAGAACGAAAACCCGACTCACCTCCAGGAAAGCAAAATTCTTGTCCTGATTGATCTGCACAGCCAAGACGGGGTTGCCAGGGGCCTGGGTCAGCCCTCCAAGGCGCATCTGAGCGTTAAAGAAATCCATCATGGCCTCCTGCGGAGAGAGAGAGAGGGGAAAAGAAGCGATGTAGGGCAGCGCACCACCGGGCCCGGAATTTCAAATAGATAGCAAAGAGCAGGTGGGAAAACTGGAACAGCCTACTTGCCTTGCATGATGGTAGCAAACTTTTGTGCTACGAGGGATTTCAGCCCCACAATTTTCACTTTAAAAAGAAATGGAAACAACTTTTTGATCTTGGTTTTTTGGTTGAGCGAGAGTCAAATTCAAATAATAAGAAAGAGAGCACTTCCCCTACCGCTATCTGGAAGGGGAGCTGGCCCCGGTTGTCACCAAGCAGGACAAATTAAAAGAAAGGGCTCGCAAGTCACTGGAGCGGAGGATGTTAAAACCACGCCAGCGTTCCTGTTACCACGTCCAGGAGCGAAGAGGGCAAATAACTGAGACCCAAATTGCACTGCTCACAGGGGTAAGTAGAGCGACCCGTCTGCAAGTGTCACAGGGATAGAGACCGAGACCTGAGCCCACGCAGGACAGGTGCAGCTACCGATTCCCAACAGCGTTCACGGACACAGTCCTGGTTCCCACCCCAGGCACCCCCAGGCCTCCTGGGCTTTCAGGACTGATTCCACACACCCCCTCCCCCCAAGGCTATAATGCAGCTGAAGGAGCGGTATATCCTTCAGCCACCTAGCTCAGGCGGTCGGCCCCAGTGTTTGCCCCGAAGCCGCCTATGTGTTTAGCCGCATGGCGTCAACCTCGCTCCGTGGATTCTGCTCTCCTTTGCGGCCAGCGCTGCCCTGTTTTGGAGAGAAAAGTTATATCCTCCGGCGCTCCTCGACGGGTCCCAGACAGAGAGAGAGTGCGGGCGACACATGGACAAGAGAGAGCGGCAGCCGGGCTGCCGAAGCCACCAGTACCTCGGTGATGCCGAAGGGGATATTTCCAACGTAGAGGCGGCGGGCCTGTCGGGTCATCTGGCTGCCGACCACCGGGACCGGGGTGGGGGTCACGGCCAATCCGTCAGGGGTCATGGTTGGGAGGAGAGCTGTGGCTGGAATCTGACCCGCGGCTAGGAGAGAGAAACACCAATCCACACGTTCAAAAGCCGATTCCCCCCCCTGCGCCGATGGGGAGTGGGGGGCGATGGGGCAGAGAAAGCTAGAGGGCCGGGGCGGTCAGCAGAGGTCTGCTCCCTGCTCGGACAGACGACACCTAGGCGGGATAGATACCTTGCATGGCTTTGTACTGCATGGGGGTGATGTGCTCAAACCCGGGCGGGGGCACGTCCCAGTACTTGCGGATCTTCTTCTTCTTCTCATGGCGGGGGGAGCGGCTGCCGAGAGAGGAGAGACGCGTCACTGGGCAGGAGGGGTGAGGTTTGGCCCAGGCTAGGACGACGGTTTCTGCACCACGAGGTGCTTTGATCCAACCCCAGCCAGGGTCACCACTCAGGATTTGGGGAGAGTTCCCAGCCCACTAGGCCCTACCCCCTTTTTTGGTCAATCCCAGCAGCGGCTTGAGGCAAGAGCCGAGTGCCTAGACCAGCAGGGGGCAGCATGGAGCAGCCATGCTCTACCGCTGCAGACACGGAATCCCTCCACCCTGTGGGTAAGCCAGTCCCTCTCGTGCCTCGGTTTCCCCACCTGTTCAACGAGGAGAACGGCACTCACCTCAAGGGACCAGCGAGATTTAGGGGTGACCTGCAGAGGGAAAGGAAACAAAAAGTCAGGTTCGCGCCCTTTCCTGCTTCTTTATGGCAGCTGAAAGGGTCGTTCAGAGATTTCATTCCTGCATTCGCCATTCAGAGACTCTGGGGGTGACTGGAGAACTGGCTGGGTCGGGGCGTTACGGGAACGCCCTGATTCACCGACAGGGGAAGGAATCTTCCGCTGACTGCCCCCAAAAGCCTGACACATGGTTCAGAGATCCCTGTCAAAATTCCCCTTCCAATTAAGGGCAGAGCAAGTGTCTAACACACTCTCCCCACTGCTCAACCTGGGGAGCTCCAGATGCGATAACCCCCAAACCGGCTTGTCCCACCCCAAACCCCCAAGAATTTCAGGCCATGTTACAGGGCCATTGCCACATCTTTCGGGCTTTATACACAGCCGGAATGTCACTGGGAGATCAGAGCCTGGGGGACAGAGGACAGCGCCGGCTGGCGGTAACGGAGGCAGTGGAGGGCCCTGGCACACAGCGTTAATATCGGCTGCGTGGTAACCCTATCGGCTCCTTTCAGGTCTCGCTGAACACCTGTGTCCTGGCCCCGGCCTGTCAGCCCACCAAAGGGAAAGGGCTCTGCAGCAGCACCCGAGGGACTGCAGAACACTCAGTCTGTGCTGCCTGGACTCCTAGGGTGCTGGGCCCCCACAAAACTCCTGGCAGAGGGGAGTTATGTCTGAGAACGTGCCCAGAAAATGGCCAGTGTCTCTCCCTGCCCTCCTAACGGCGGGAGGATAGAGAGGTAAAGAGATTTATTTCCCCCCCACACACACACACATATACAGGTCACAGAACAAGTTACTGCACAGACGGGGATAGAACCCAGGAGTCCTGGCTCCCAGCCCCCACAAACCTAACCACTAGACCGCACACCCCTCTCAGAACTGGGGATAGAACCCAGGAGTCCTGGCTCCCTGCCATAACCACTAGACCCCACTCCCCTCCCAGAACCAGGGATAGAACCCAGGAGTCCTGGCTCCCAGCCCCCTCTGCTCTAACCACTAGACCCCACTCCCCTCCCAGAGCTAGGGGGTAGAACCTGCGTTCCCTCTAAGCTGCGTAGCCGCCCAGGAGTCAATCAAATGCCACGCACTGATTAGCAGAGCCGTGCACATCTGGCGGCATGTGCGCGATGCCCCCCACACCCCCGCTGCTCCTGCCCTCTGCCTTGGAGCCCCTGGCCAGCTGCTTGCAGGACCCTCCTGCTGGCTGTGCAGGGCGGGGGGAGGGCACTGATATCAGGGTGTCCCTCTCCCCCCTGCCCATGTACCCCATCTCCGCAGAGCAGGGGAGGGGGAGGGCAGGGCTCAGGAGAGCTGCTGCAGTCTAAATAACCAGCTTTCTGGTGAGTGCGTGCCTTAAAGAGAGAGCGCACGGGTCTCTCAGACTTCCCCAGCAGCACACCCACACACAGTCTCTCTCTCACACACACACTGTCTCTGTCTCTGACACACTCACCTCCCAACACATACTTGTGTTGTTGCTGTTGTTGTTAATTCTTGGTTCTTCCTGCAATGCACATATATTCTCTGTAATGTTACTCTTTCAAAGTGTGTTATTTCAGTGTTCTGACTGGGCTATGCATTTCATCATTTGATTTCTCTCTTAGCCTTAAATTTAATTCTTTGAGAACAGTGAGTTCTAAAATGCCTAACCTGTCCTGGCTGGAGTAATGATCCCTATGGGAACTTTTCAAAAATATATTCTAGCTACGTTTTTGTTTCTACTGGTGGTGCACATCCGCACATTACCTGCACATGGATGGAAAAAGTTAGAGGGAACATTGGAGAGAACTCAGGAGTCCTGGCTCTAACCCACTAGACCCTACTCCCCTCCCAGGATAGAACCCAGGAGTCGTGACTCCCAGTCCCCCTCCCCCGCTCTAACCACTAGACCCCACTCCCCTCCCAGAGCTGGGGGGTAGAACCCAGGAGTCCTGGCTCCCAGCCCCCCAACTCTCTTCCCATTCCCCCTCCGGCTTCTCGAACCAGCCATGGCACCAGTGAGGATGCGGGGGGGAGGGAGACGAAGGGTTCCCGGGGCTCAGCCCGCCCCTCCCTACCTGCGTCGCCTGCGGTCCCGCGAGACGCTGCGCTGGTCTCTGTTGCGCCTCTCCCGGCTGCGGCTGCGGCGCTTCCGTTCGCGGCTCCGCGAGCGGCTATGGCTGCGCTTCCGGTGACGGTTCTCCTTGTCGCGCTCTGCGGGGGGGAGGGCGGGTTAGCGGGGGACGCACGAGCCCTGCCCCCGATTCTTGGCGTCCCATCCCTCAGCTACTGATCTCCCCACATGGGGGCCTGGGCCTTGCCTGGCTCCGCTGTGGGTCCAGTTGAAATAACAGGCGCTAGTTTGCCTAATGCAGCATGTGGGGGACTCCAGCTCCCAGCATGCAACGCCCCCTCCATCTCAGAGGTGCAGCCAGCAGAGACTCCAGCTCCAGCCATGCCACACTGGATGGTATGCTGGGAATCATAGTTTTGGGGGGCTGCACCTCTACACTTTGCCTTGTGACGGGGGTGGCGCAAGCCCCCTAGGGAAGCCAGCCAGGCAGACAGCCACAAGAAACCACAAGGCCTTCTATCCAAGGAGGATCCCCCCACACCACCTGCCGCACCTACAGAGCAGGGACAGGCTGCCCTAGACGCCAGGGCACAACCTTGATGCCAACTCTCCCCTCGATGCCACCTACCATGCAGCCCCACATCCAACGCTACCCCTTCTGCCTTCCCTCAACCGTCCCCACCCGATCCATCGCTCCCCCTTCTGCCCTCCCCCCGCCCGTCCCCCCCCCCCCCCTCCCCTCCCCCCCCCCTCCCACCGCCCCCCCTTCTGCCTTCCCTCAACCGTCCCCACCCGATCCATTGCAACCCCTTCTGCCTTCCCTCAATCGTCCCCACCCGATCCATTGCTCCCCCTTCTGCCTTCCCCCGACCGTTCCCACCCGATCCATCGCTCCCCCGTTCTGCCTTCCCCCGACCGTCCCCACCCGATCCATCGCCCCATAGGAGCGCCAGACTAACTCCTCGCACGCCCCCTGCCTGCTGGGCTAGATAACACCGGCCGCCGAGCGCTCCCCACTGATCGCTGCTTTATTGCCCCAGGCTGGGAGGGTCTCCCCCCCCATCCCAGAGAGAACAACGAAGGCCACATTTAGGTACCGAAAGGGAAGGCAGCAGAGCCTAAGTGAGTTAGGCACCAAACTTTGTAAACCAGACCCAACAGGAAACAGAACCCAACAGTGTGGACGCCCAGTTCTCCTCCCCCACTCTAGCGACTGGACTCCACTCCCCTCCCAGAGCCGGGGAGAGAACCCAGGAGTCCTGGCTCCCAGCCCGCCCCGCCGCCTCCTCGGTCTAACCACTAGACTCCACTCTCTTCCCAGAGACGGGGATAGAATCCAGGAGTCCTGATTCATATGCCAGTGATCTAACCACTGGACTTCACTGCCTCAAACACCCCTGGCTCTGCTGTTTGCCCGGTCAATGTGACATTGAACAGTGCCTCTACCCCAGAGCCACAGCTGTATTCTCCCGCACCGTATCCAGCCCCAGATTCAGCTCCCCCACACACTCCCCGAGTGAACCTCCTGCCTGATTTTAGGAAGCGCCGAGCACCTGCCAACCTCATCTCAGCGGATGGGGAAAAAAAGGTCAAGGTTCCGGGTTTTTAATAGGCTCTGCTACTAGAGAAACTACGCTTCGAGGGGGGACTTTTAAAAGGTTTGAAGGTAAAGAATAAGACACTATTCAAATATACCAGCATAGGGCTCCTGGGACACCATGGGTCCATAGCTTCCCAGTCACCCCCACAGCTCCCCTCCGGCCCCCTGCCTGCTCCATAACCCCTGTTCTCCCAGCCCCCCCCTTCCCTCCATGTGCCCCATAACTTCAGCCCCCATAGAACCCCTTACCCCAGCCCCCCACCCCATAGCCCCAATTCCCCTAGACCCCCACCTGCCCTATAGGTCCCCTTCCCCAACTCCCCACTTGCCCCTTAGCTCCCATCGCCCCGTGCCTCAATTTCCCTCAACAAACGGGAGGGGGGGGGGGGAGAGGGACCACTAGATTTAACCACCGGGGCTGCGTTTCTCAGGTGCCCCTGCAACAACCCCAGGGCCCCAATCCCACCTTCCCTCACATCCCAAAGGCTCTGCATTTTACACTGGAAACGGTCTGAGCCGGGGGAGGGGGGGCAGGCTCCAGAACAGAGCAGGTGCCGGCCAGGGACCAGGCCAAGAGCCCACAGCTGTGCTGGGAGGGAAAACAAAGGCCAGCGTCATAGGCCGGGCTGTACAAAGCCTCGCTTGTGAGGACTGATCTGTTGATCCAGCCATGTGCGCAGGGGGTAGATTTCTCGGTGGGGGCAGGGGAGACAGGTTTGGCGAGCTCTGGAACTGCGCAGGACAGGCGGCAGAGCGTGAACCACCCCGCTCCTAGCCCTGGGAGCTGCGGGGGGGGGAGTGCTTTGGCACCTGCTTGGGAGCCAGGGCAGGGGAGGGGTTTCAGTTCAGGGATAATCCACGCTCCCAGAGGTGGGTTTCCAGCCCAAGAGGGGAAGGCTGGCCCTGCGGCTAGGGTGCCAGCTGAGATCCCGGTTCAATTCCCTGCTCCGCCACAGACTGCCTGCGTGTCCTTGGTTCAGTCACTTAACCAGTCTGTGCCTCAGTTTCCCCACAGCGCTGCCACGCGGGGGTGTTGGGAGCGTAAATACACTAAAGCGTGCGATGTGCACTGAGATCTACCGATTAAAAGCTCTAGGTAAGAGCTAGGGATGATACTGACCATGTCCGGGAAGCAGCCAGAACTGCTGGGTTTGCATCCTGTCTCCAGAACGAACAGGGGAGAGCCCCTGGCCCACTGACACCCCGTTTACAAAGCGGGGAGAACACCCACCATTTTATCCGCTGATCCTGGGCAGAGTCAACGCCAACGACTCAGCAGGCGGCCGCAGGTCAGGCTGGACGGTTTCAGAGCCAACGGGACGTGAGGGAGACCACCCTTGACTGCCCCACAGCCTGTTTTGGTTAGGGGGCGGTCAAGCGAGCCTCGCGCCCACGACCTTCAGGATTGTTACCGAGCTCCTGAACCACTCAGCCACTGCACCCCTGGGTCCTCGACTGCTCGAGTTTACTGATCCCGCTCGGTATCACTGCAGCCAGCGAGCTGGGCCCCGTTTCAATCACAACTGGACGTCCTAGGGACCGGGGTGCTCAGCTCAGCCCGGGCTGCGTGACAGAAAGGGTTACCAGCGTGGCTTGATCTCAGGGAGATCGGCTGGTCTCATGGCAAAGCGCTGAGGGGACATCTGGACTCCAGCGTTATACAAACCCCCGCGTCTAGCTATGGTAATTACCCGCCCCCAGGACCTGTGGTAACTGAGTGCCTCACAGTCCTTGATATATTGTCTTCTCAGTTCCCCTGCGCTATTGTCTCAATTTTCCCGATCACGCCCCAACTACCGCTTCTCATCTGGAGATCTCAAAGCACTTCAAAAAAAGAAGTTGGTTGCATTAGCCCCATTTTACAGATGGGTGAACTGAGGCATGCAGGTGACTTTCGCCAACACAGGGAGTCTGTGGCCAAGCAGGGAATTGAATATGGATCCCCTAAACACTGGACCATCCTTACAGGACTCAACCGCCTTTCCCCAACCATGCCATGGCCCTACAGCCGCCGATTGTCACTCTGAAAACTGGGCTCTAGGATCACAGCAGGACTGTGTTAGCAGGGGGTTGATTTTCCATCACAGGCAGCGCCTAGCACCAGCACGACAGGTACATACAGATTTTTATGGGTAAATGTCCGTAAACATCTATTTCTATTTCTCTCTCACACACGCAAACAGACAAAAAAAAATTCTCAATGATCGACATTTATCCCACCTCAACACATACCAAACGCATGGTGGCATTAGACCGTTATTGTCTGACCCACCCAGAACTTGCCCCAACTGTGAAAATTCAAATTGATAAAAATCTAAAAAAAATGCTTAAAACCCCCCTAATTTCATGCAACTGTGAAAATTTAAATTGATAAATAGAAAAAACATTTAAACACCCATCGTTTTGCACAACTGTGAAAATGTAAATCAGCACACAAAAAAAGGTTTACTTCTTCCAATTCCATGCAACTGTGAACATTTAAATAGATAAAAAGATAAAAATGTTTAAAATCCATAATTTTGAGCTACCGAAAATTGAGAGAGAGAAAAGTTTAAATCCCATAATTTTGTGCAACTGTGAAATTTAAATAGAGAAAAATGCTTAAAACCCCCATACATTTTCACAGTTCCTCAAAATTAAGTCAGGAAACATTGAAAAAATGGTTAAAACCCCATGATTTTTGCACAACTGTGAAAATTTAAATAAACATAAGAAAAAATGCTTGAAAAAAATCCATATTATCCGCCTAAATTTAAAAAAAAAGTAAGACTCCAATTCTGCCAAGCAAAGGGATATAATCCCCCACACCTCTGAGGGGTTATTTATAAAGACTTTATGCTTTTAATAGGATGCTGGCTCTACTGGCTTCAGAGCTACCCTCCGCTTTGACGTAAGCAAGCTCCCAAAACACAATCTTTTTGCTGTTTGTATAGGGGGGTCGGCTGACAGGGATGGACTTGGAATCGATTCCAGCTTCACCCCAGAGCGGGATGTCCCATGTGCTTCCTTCCTAACAATAAGGGAGATGATCAATCATACAGCCAAGCAGGGGGGTTTAAACCCTTCCAGGTCCTGGGCCAGAGAAACCCACCGACCCATGGAGGGGTTTCCCCAAAGAGCTCAAGCCGCAGCCCCCCGCTTCCTCCCCAATGCTGTAACAGGCAAGAGATTCACATCTGGCCCCTAACGTGCCCATGGCTGCCATCACCCCAGCATCCAAGGGCAGGGACAGTAGGCCTGCCCTGCCCCACCCCCAAAAATGCCCCCAGTAGTAACGTGTGCCCCTCCCCACCCCCACGGGACTTACTTGCCAGGAGGGGACGGCAAGAAACATAAGGAGGAAAAGGGGTGATTTGGGCTTCCCTCTTTCCCCAGTCTGAGGGGCCTGAGTCTGCTGGGGTTGGAGGCGTTCCTGCCCTTCTCTCCCCCAGTCCCAGGGGGGAGAGGGGAGCACACCCAAATGTTTTACCCCCTCCCCCCAGCCTGCTAAGGTTAATTATGGAGCTCAGTGTCTCTGCCCAAGGGGATGCTACAGGGCGGCGCAGGGGCTGGCTGGATGCCAATGGAGGGGAACTAGCAGAAGGGGTGCAGAGGCCATGGATTGAGAGGGGCACAGGGAAGGCTGGTGGGTTGGGGAGTTCAGGATCATGCTGGGGGGTTGTGGCAAAAGGGTGCTGGTGGGGGGCTATGGGGCAGGCACTCAAGGAGTGCGCAGGCTCTGAGCACTGGGGGCAGGCAGGGGTGCTGCTGGAGGGCATGTGGAGCAGGAGTTTGGGGCTGGGCAATGCTATGGGGCAGGAAGGCGGACACCGGCAGAGGAAAGGGGAAGTGGAGGGGGATGGAGAAGTTGGGGGCAGGCAGGAGAGCTGCCTGGAGGCCATGTGGCCGTGGGGGGCCATAAGACAGGCACTCAGATGTTGGGGGAGCACAGGCTGGAAGGGGGCTATGGGGCAGGCTATGGAAGGGTGAGATTGGGGGGCGGGGGGGAGAGGGATGCTGCAGTTATGGCCCTCAGGGGCCGGTCGGGACTAGGGGAACAGGAGCTATGGGGCGCGAGGCGGAGCCGTGGGGCCGGCCCAGGGAAGGCACTATGGGCCGGGGGGAGCCGTGGGGCCGGCCCGGGGAGGGCGCTATGGGGCGGGTGGGGGGGAGCCGTGGGGCCGGCCCGGGGAGGGCGCTATGGGGCGGGTGGGGGGGAGCCGTGAGGGCGCTATGGGGCGGGAGCCGTGGGGCCGGCCCGGGGAGGGCGCTATGGGGCGGGTGGGGGGGAGCCGTGAGGGCGCTATGGGGCGGGAGCCGTGGGGCCGGCGGGGGGGGGGCGCTACGGGGCGGGGGGGGGGGGGCCGTGGGGCCGGCCCGGGGAGGGCGCTATGGGGCGGGGGGGGGGGAGCCGTGGGGCTGGCGGGAAGGCCCCGCCGCGCACGCCGCGGGCCGGGCCCCATAGACGTTGGGGGGTCCCAGGCCCGATCCTGCCCGCTCCCCCCGACCCGGTTCCGGCCCGGCCCCGCCCCCACCTTGCTTGTTCTCGTTGAGCTGCCGCTCGAACTCGTCGAAGTCGGACATCGCGGCCCCTGCCTCGCTCCCGCACAGGCCGCGGCGCCTCCCGCTCGGCCACTTCCGCCCCACGCTCGGAAATCTCCGTCACCCCTCGGTCACTTCCGCCCGGCGCTCGTGGATCTCCGCCACTCCTCGGCCACTTCCGTCCGGCACTCGGCGATCTCCGCCCCCCACTCGGCCACTTCCGCCCCGCGTTCGGGGATCTCCGGATCACTCGGGGATCTCCGGGCTCCGCTGCTCGGAGACTCCGCCCACGCCGGGGTCCCGGCTTCGGGTGGTTCCGTCAGCTCTTCGGCTCCGTCCTCTCCTCCCACCCCTTCTCGACGCTACTTCGGCTGTTTCCGGAGACTGGGGCGCAGGCTTCGGCTCTTTCCGCCTTCCCGGGTCTGCCCCGGGCCGCGAGAAAGGAGAGAGCGCGGAATGTGGGGGAGGGGCCAGAAAAGGAGCACTTCCGGGTGGGACCGGAAATGGTATATAGGGCAAAGGGCAATCACTCCCAGCCCCATAAGTCCCCCCTGTGCCCCACAAGTGCTCTAGAGCCCCCCCGCGAGACCCCCAGCGCCACCCCCGCCCCACATTGCTCCCCGTAGCCCCCCATGACCACACCCAGCCCCACCCCACACATCCCATAACCACCACTGAGCTCCCCAGTGACCCCCTGCCCCTATTGCCACCCCTGTCCCATAGCCCCACCACTGAGCTCCCCATAGCCCCCCAATCACCCCCAGACATCCCACTGAACCCCATAGAGGGTTGCTAATTCCTGGAGGTTTCATGTGACATAATTTTCAATTCCTGGAGAGTCCGGGACAGCCCTAGTCCCACAATTTCCCTGTAGCCACCCCATGGCCCCCCATTGAGCCCCACTGTCACCCCATAGCCCCCCATCACTATGCTCCCCACTATCCCAGACATCCCATAACCCCTACAGACCCAACTGAGCCCCATAACTTGCCTGTAGCCACCCCATCATCCCCCACTGCCCCCCATTGAGCTCCACTGAGCCCCATAGCCCCCCACTGTGCTCCCCACTACCCCACACATCCCACACCCCATGTCCCACAACAGCCCCATAGCTCCAACTGAGCCCCATAACTTGCCTTTAGCCACCTCATAGTCCCCCACTACCCCACACATCCCACAAACTCCAGACACCCCACAGCCCCAGTTGAGTCCCATAAATTCCCTTTAGCCACCCCATAGTCCCTGACTGAGCCCTATAGCTCCCTAGCCATGCCATAGTCTCCGCTGAGCCCCACAACTGTCCCGTAGCTCCCCACTGAGCCTCACAACTCTCCTATACCCCCCACTGAGCCCACAACTGTCCCAGAGCCCCCCACGATTCCCATAATCCCCACTGAGACTCATACCCCCACAGTCAGGCGCTGCCCATGCAGTCGCTGGGATCAAGGCCCCTGTCGTGCTGCCCAGACACAGAGTGAGGCGCTCCCTGCCCTGAAGCTTTTACAGTCGAAAGAGACAAATGAGGGTGTTACGGACTCACAGATCGTGCCCACTCTTGGCCCCGTGCGGTCCGTGGGGGGTGCCCCTTTCAGTGAGACAGCCCTTCTCGGGGGTCCACTCTCTCCCGGCGTTAGGCCCCTCCACCTCCTGGAGCCGCACCTCTCTGAGCCTTAGCACGTCTGTCTCTTGCTGTGGGCCCCCTCAGGGAGTCCACTCGCTCTGGACCCCCGGGGCCTCCACCCCCCTAAGGGGACAATGCAACCCCGTTCTCTAGACCAAAGTGACTCTCAGCCAGCAGAAAACAGGAGGGTTTATTGAGCATTGAACACAGCACAGGAAACTCTCAGGGCCTCAGGCCTGGCCTCCCTCAGCACAGCACATCCCAGTATCCCCTGCATCCAGGTGGACTCTGCCTGCTCCCCAGCCCAGAGCCCCCCCTGCTTCCCTGACATCACCGGCCCCAAGTCCCGCCTCTGTCCATTGTCTTCTCTCCAGGGAAACAGGGGCGTAAACAGGGTCGCCTGGGACTCCTCTCCTCTCTTCTGTCCTCTGGCCCCCTCTGGCTGGAACCGGCTGGTGGTCCTCTCTTTAGGTCACCGGGATCCTCTCTTTACAGCCCATTGTCCTCCCACTGGTCAGAACCGGCTGCAACTCCTGAGCTGGGCCTCCGGGTTTCCAGGACACCAGTCACTGAGGTATCCATCCTCCAGGCCATTGGCTGGGGTCCCAAGTTCCCTCTCTCTGTACCAACAAACTCCCTCTCCCATCACCTCGTTAAACCAGTAACACCCAGGGACACTGAGTCCCACCCCCTCTGCATGCAAACCATTGGAAAAACAAGGGAAAAACAAGAAAGTCCCCCACTTCGTCACATCTCTCCCCCCTTCGAGTCTGAATGGAGCAGGGTCACTTAGCCAGTGACCTGGGGAAGTTCAGGGCCCCTGCCCTGTGATAAAGCATCGGCTATAACGTTGGCACTCCCCCTCACATGGACCACCTCCATGTCATAGCCCTGGAGGAGAAGGCTCCATCTCAGCAGCTTGGCATTAGCCCCTTTCATTTGGTGCAGACACGTCAGGGGCGAATGGTCAGTGTAGCGTCGCCCAAATAGATACGGCTGCAGTTTTTTAAGGGCCCACACCATGGCCAGGCATTCCTTCTCTATGGCCGCATAGTGCTGCTCCCCGGGCAGCAGCTTCTTGCTCAGGTACACAATGGGGTGTCGCTCCCCCTTAGTATCAGTTTGCATCATCACCGCCCCCAGCCCTGTGTCTGAGGCGTTGGTGAACACCAGGAAGGGTTTGTTAAAATCTGGGTTTACCAGCACCGGGCCTTGAATAAGTGCCTCCTTCCGCACACAAAGAGCCCTCTGGCATTGCTCGCTCCAGACCAGCTCCAGACCACTTTGTCCGGCTTTCCCTTCCTACAAAGCTCCGTGAGGGGAGCTGCCAGGGAGCTAAAGTGGGGCACAAACCTCCAGTAACACCCCGCCATCCCAATGAAAGCCTGGACCTGCTTCTTAGTCTGGGGAACAGGCCAATCCTTGATTGCCTCTACCTTGGCCGGCTCCAGCTTCAGGTGGCTGCCCCCCCACCTTGTGGCCCAGGTATGAAACCTCTGCCATCCCCACCTTGCACTTTCCAGCTTTTAGGGTCAGTCCTGCATCCTGGAGGCTACCCAGCCCCCTCTTCACCTGGGACACATGTTCTTCCCAGGTCTGGCTAAAGACACAGATATCGTCAATATCCTCCATCCCCCTTAGCAACTGATCCACCAGGCGCTGGAAGGTGGCAGGTGCCCCTTGAGGCCGAAAGGCAGGACCAGGAACTCGAAGAGCCCTATTGGGGTGGTGAAGGCAGACTTCGCCCTGGCCTCTGGGTCCAAAGGTACCTGCCAGTAGCCTTTGGTAAGATCCATACAGCTGCTCCAACCCCACCGGGTCCTCTGCGGTAGTGGCCCCTGTGCTCTTCCCCCACTTGTGGAGATATTCCCCCAGCAGGTTGGCGACTTCCTTGTAAGTGACACCTGAGGTCTTGCGTACACCCCGGAGTCGTTTCCTGTACGCCTCGGGGGTCAGTTCAAACTTCAGCAGCAAAGCCTGTTTGAACAGGTCGTAGTCCCCCGTCTCAACACCATCCATTTGGCTGAACGCCTCTATGGCCTTGGGAGCCGGCATGGGGGTCAGACAGCGAAGCCTGTCTGCGGGGTCAATCTGGTTCAGATCACAAACCTTCTCAAAGGCTGTGCGGTAGCATCAATATCCCCCCCGTCCTTGAACTGGGGCAGCAGTTTGGTGTCTAGATTCCCCACACCACTGGCATCTCGGGGCCCTTCCCCACTTACCCCCCGGCAGGCCCTCTTGGCCCATCTCTCCTCCACCTCCAACTCGTGCTTCCACTGTTCTGTATGGTCCACCAGCCTCCGCTCCTCCAGCTCCACATCCTTCACTTCCAGCTCCAGTCTCCGCAGCTCCTCTAGGGAGGAACCTGACTGGGGTCCCCCCGTGTTGACTGGGGAGTCGGGTCTGATACACTCACGGTTGCTACACGGACTGTCCCCACGGCTACTCCCCGGCTCTCCAGGCACCCCGGGAGCCCCCCTGGGGTCTGGAGCCTGTTCTTCAGACTGGTCATTCTTTACAAGCTGAGCCATCAGCCGGCTCCTTAGTGAACCTCCTGATGCTCAACCCTCTCTCCCTGCACAGACGTGCCAGGTCGCTGGTTCTAGGCCATTTCCAGGCTGGTTCCTTTCAATACCCTCGTTCTATCGCTGGCCGCCACTCACTGCTAAGCGCCGGCGCTCGCAGCCAAACGTCTACAGGGTGCATCCGCCAACCATCCTCTGCTACCACGTTGACACGGACTCACAGATCATGCCCACTCGTGGCCCTGTGCGGTCCGTGGGGGGTGCCCCTTTCAGTGAGACAGCCCTTCTCGGTGGTCCACTCTCTCTCGGGGTTAGGCCCCTCCACCTCCTGGAGCCGCACCTCTCTGAGCCTTAGCACGTCTGTCTCTCTCCGTGGGCCCCCTCAGGGAGTCCCCTCGCTCTGGACCCCTGGGGCCTCCACCCCCCGAAGGGGTTGATGCAACCCTGTTCTCTAGCCCGGAGTGACTCTCAGCGAGCGGAAAACAGGAGGGTTTATTGAGCATTGAACACAGCACAGGAAACTCTCAGAGCCCTCAGGCCTGGCCTCCCTCAGCACAGCACATCCCAGTCTCTCCCTGCATCCAGGTGGGCTCTGCCTGCTCCCCCTCTCCAGCCCAGAGCCCCCCTGCTTCCCAGCTGGGCATCCGGTAAACAGGGTCATAAACCGGGTCGCCTGGGCCTCCTCACCTCTCTTCTGTCCTCTGGCCCCATCTGGCTGGAACCGGCTGGTCAGGTCACCGGGGTCCTCTCTTCACAGCCCATTGTCCTCCCACTGGTCAGAACTGGCTGCGACTCCTGAGCTGGGTCTCTGGGTCGTCAGGTCACCAGTCACTGGGGTGTCCATCCTCCAGGCCATTGGCTGGGGTCCCAAGTTCCCTCTCCGGTCCTCTGTACCAACAAACTCCCTCTCCCCTCACCAGTCACTGGGGTATCCGTCCTCCAGGCCATTGGCTAGGGTCCCAAGTTCCCTCTCCGGTCCTCTGTACCAACAAACTCCCTCTCCCCTCACCTCGTTAAACCAGCAACACCCAGGGAAACTGAGTCCCAACCCCTCTGCATGCAAACCATTGGAAAAACAAGGAAAAAACAATAAAATCCCCCACTTCGTCACAGAGGGGAAACTGAGGCACGGAGGGGGCAGTGACACACCTAGGGTCACCTAGCAGGACAGTGGCAGAGCTGGGTGTCCTGATTCCTATGTGAGCATCTGATCCACTGCCCTCTGCTGCCTCCGGCCTGGGTCTGTGCTTGGAGGATGCAGCTGTGTGTATCCACTTCGGCATTGGTGTGGGGCAGATTTACCTGTGTATTTACCCCCGCCGGTCCCTTGCCCACCCACCTCTGGCCAACCGCTCCAGTGGTGCCCCTTGCCCCCCTGGCCCGACAGGCCCTCTTGTCCTCTCCCATCCAACCCACTCCCAGTTGCGTCTTTTGCACCCTCAACTTTATCCAGCCCCCCAGATGAGCCCCTTTCAGCTGGGCACCTTGGCCTCCCCAACTAAATCTAGCTTCTGCCAGCAGAGCCCCTTGCCCCCCAACTCTATCTAGCCCCCCCCCACAGTGAAATCTTGTCATCCCCCCCAGCTGGGCCCCTAACACCCACCCAGGTCCGCCCTCCCCCCAGACAGGCCCCCATTTGCATTTAAAGGGCTGGCCTACAGGACAAAGCCGTCTGCCCTCTAGTAAGCTGGTGCCTGTGATTGCAGCAGCAGAGGGCGCCCCAAAGGGGCTGTGGGCCTGATTTTCGTGTGTTCCCTTTCCCACCAGAGTCACTAGGCAGCTCGCTGCGCACTGATGCCCAGGGCACGGCCAGACATTTGTGTGTGTGTGTGTGTGGGGGGGGGTGGTGGTGGCATACAGCGTTCCAAAGCTCCCCCTACAGATGGACGGGGAGAGGCCGTGGAGTCGAGCGTTCTCACTGGGCCCCTTCGCGCCAGGCGCTGTCTGAATCTTGTGGAGGAGGCAGAGCTTGCCCCCAAATGCAGGGGAGAACAGCAGGGGGACAGCCGGTCCCAGGTGCCCATAATTAATAAGCCCTGGGGCCACAAAATCATGACAAGCCCACTAGACCCCATTCCTTTCGCAGAGCTGGGGAGAGAACCCAGGAGTCCTGGCTCCCAGCCCCGCCCCTGCTCTGACCGCTAGACCCCACTCCCCTCCCAGAGCCGGGGAGAGAACCCAGTGTAGATAAATCTCTGATCATTTTCATATGACTTTACATTGTGCCTCTTCATATAACCTTGTAGTGGGTCTACCCACGTGTGACCTCTGTTTTCATGAAACTTTGTATCAAAGCCTAATATAGAAACCTTGTACTGATGAGCCTTGGTATGTGGAAACTTTGTATCAAAGCCTCATGTAGAAACTTTGTGTTAAGATTTGGTATAATGTTATAGCCCCTAAGGATAGTTAAAGTAGAAGAAAAATGTTTTTTTGCTAAGAGTAGAATAAGATCCCCCCCAACTCCCTTAATCAATTGCCCTGTTGAATGAACGAGGTGTGAATGAGGAAGGCCTGGAAGGCAGCCCCTTCAGACAGCTGCTACAGTTGAAGAGGGGATGGGAGCCAGACCCAAGAACAATAAAACGGAAGAACAATAAAACGTGTCAAGTGGGCTCACTGATGTTGATGTTCATCCATCGTTATCGATGATGACCTCAACAACTCATTTTTTCGATGACCGGGCTCTATGCGTTCGAAGATGACTGATCAGTCCAATTCGGGCATGGAACGTCCTGTCACACGTCGGGCAGACATGTAATGGCACTGTCGATGATGTATGAGCAGCTCTGGACTTGCGCAGCTCACGCTTTTTTTCAGCCTCAGCAATACGCCTCGCCTCAGAGGTATCACTGCCTGTGTGAATGAGGCTGTGCCATGCTGGACGGTTCAGTGCGAAGGTTTCCCATGTGGCGGTGTTGATCTCAAAGGACTTCAAAGAGGTCTTCAACGTGTCCTTGAACCGCTTCTTTTGTCCTCCATGGGAGCGCTTTCCCTGAGTGAGTTCTCCGTAGAAGAGCTGTTTAGGAATGCGTTTGTCTGACATTCTCACGACATGTCCGGCTCACTAAAGAAGAGCAGACAGACTGAGGGCCTTGGGGGTTAGAAGCCAGCACCTTCTTTTGGAAACACCCTCTTTGAACAACAGTGGGACAACACCCAGAAGGAAGCAGCACAAAGGACCAATGGACACAGATACAGATTTTGCATCTGGTGTAGAATTGCATGAGAGGGCAGCTGCTATAAATGGGAGGGGTCTTGCAGAGGACCCGGGATCTCATCTTGTCAACATGGGAGCATCGATCCGGATCGGCAGAAGCCCGGCTCCACCCCTCCCCATCTAACTCACCTGGCCAGTGCAGTTAAGGGGAGCAACTCGTTGGTAACAACAAGAAGACGGAGTGTGCTTGTGTGTGTGTGTGTGTGATATAGATCATATGCATATGACACAGTGTTGATTGATACATGTATTACTAATACATGTGGTGTTTTGCCTTATTCCCCCTGAAAAGATCCTGTGCAGGACTTTAAGTACAACACCAGGAGTTCTGTTCAGTATGACCCCACCCTTCCTCCTTCCATGTCGGATGGATTCAGCCGCCCTCTCCGAAATACCAACCTCTCACCCTGGAGAACTCCCCTGGGATAGGTGTGTGTGTGGGGCAGGTCCTAAGCTCCAGAGGGGATTCTGGGCCATGGCACAGAAAGCGGGGGAAGGGGGGGCAGGGTGTCCCTGGTCAGGGATGCTCTGGGCCCAGCCGTGCCCTGTGTGTTCACAGCCTCAGTTAATCTTCGCTCCAGCCCCTTTCAGTGGGCCTCTCTCCCCGCTGCTCCACTGGCCCCACAAGGGGAGGAGGGGCCGGTAGCACCCCTTAAGGACAGTGGATCAGACCGATGCACCCATCTAGCCCGGTATTGCGCCGGCTTTGCACGAGATTACACCCATGGGCCCTCTCTGTGCCAGGCGTAGGGTCCCTGTAAAAACAGCCCTGCGCCCGACCCCAGAGGGGCCACATCTCAGTGCCAGGTGCGGGGTCCCCATCTTAACAGCTCCTGCCCCAGAGGAGCCATGCCTAGCACCAGGTGAGGGATCCCTGTATAAACAGCCCCCGTGCCCCGCCCCAGAGGGGCCACATCTCAGCCCCATGCGAGGGGTTCCTGTATAGAGCCCCCCATCCCAGAAGTGGTCGCATTTCCGCACAGGGCGAGGGGTTCCTGTATAAACAGCCCCCGCACCCCACCCTACCCCAGAGGCAGCTGTTTTTAGGCCCAAGGGAAATGAAATATTTTGGTAATTAAATGAGACACAGGCCTTGATTTATTCCAAATTTTCTTCTTTTTTTTAATTTAAATTCTATTAATAAATTGATTTTTTTTGTAGATTTTTTTTTCTTTTCTCTTTTTTTTTAAACAGAGAGAGAGAGAGAGGGCATGAAAGAACAGGCACAGTGGAGAAGAGAGTTTGTTACACTGAATAAAAAGGGACGTCCTGGCCACGCTGTCGTGTACAGCCCCTTGCACTCACGCACACATACAGGCCTGGCGGCTCGGGGCCGCGGTGGTGGGAGGGGAAATCACCCCCCAAAACAGGGAGCGAAGTGAATCAATGACAACCCCTGTGAGGGGCCGGGATGGGGGACCCGATCTGGTGCTTCCATTGGTGCCAGGTGGGGGCAGATTGAGTAGGAACCCCAGATTGCCCTTGGCATGGGGGGTACCCCCGCCCTGCTGAGGGGAGGGCGGTGTCCGCAGGCGATCGAGCAGGGAGGGGGGGGGGATGCTAAGCAATATGGGACATGGAGGGGGGGGATCTGTACCTGGAACGGATCAAAGGGGGGAGCTCAGGGCAAGGCAGGCAGGTTGGGTCCAGAATCGGGACCCCAAGTTGGAGACGTAGCCAGGGCAGCTATTGGCCAATCAGCACAGCCCCCTGTTCGGCCAATCAGCTCAGCGCAGCTCCCCCCCCCCCTAATTTTAACAGCACTGTAGAACCTAGGGGTGAAATTGACAAGCTGGGTCATGATGAGAGCTGGCGCCCCCTAGAGGGGAAAGGCCCCATTCCCCGCCCCCCTGAGTCATAGAGGTCTGCTCAGGCCTAATTTTTAGGCCTGAAATGGACCTGAGTCCAAGAGGGTCAAATTGTTTCCCAACCTGACCCCACCCCTTCCTCCAGTGCCAGCTCCCGCCTGTGGGACCAGCCCCCCTCCCCCTCCACTGGCCCATTCCCACAACACCGGTATCACGGGCAGGAGAGCCGGGCGTTTTCCTACCTGCCCTGACTCCTGGAGTCGGGTCCAGCCAGCCCCGCCCCACCCATGTCACCAGAACCCCTCGAGCCACAAGAAAGCACCCAGCTTGTGGCCCCTTGTGCTAGCCCCCCGGCTAGCCCCAGCCCAGCCATCACAGCCCTCCTACCCCAGGACGGGGGTGTGGGAATGGGCCTCTCAGAGCCACGCCCCGATGCCAACCTCCCCAATGGCCCAGCAGCTCAGCTGCTCCCATGGGCAGGCCTGGGACAGGAGTGGGAGGCACAGCCCCCTCCCAGAACTGACACCCACGCCTTGCTCCGCCCCATGACTCACTCAGCCCTGGGAAAGGGGCAGGATCCCCGCTCTGCCAGTGGGGAGGAAAAATGGAATTTCCCCAAGGCCCCAGAGAGGGCAAATAGAACCCAGGAGTCCTGGCCCCCCAGCCCGCCCGCTCTAACCACTAGACTACGCTCACGTCCCAGAGCCGGGGAGAGAACCCAGGTGTCCTGGCTCCCCAGCTGTGCTGAGACCAGCAGGTGGTGTGCACAGAAAGAGGGAGGAACGAAGCCATTCATCACGCGTTGGGGTGGAGAGATTCGGCAAGGGGTGGCTGCAGACCACAGGGAGAGGGCACTGGCAGAGGAATGGGACAGGAGAAGGAAGGAGCTGGAGTGGCAGGAATGCGGGGGTCGATGGTAGCGGGGGGCCTGTTGGAGCAGGGCAGGGTCCCACCATTGTTTGAAGCAATAGCGGGTGGGTGGCAGTGCCAGGGGGATGGTACTGGGGCGATGGTGGGAGAAGTGGGATCGGGAGCAATGGGATCATGTGCGGTGGGGGTGGGATGTTACATTACTCCCAGAAGTGATAGGTGATGGGCAGCAGTGCGGGATAGAGCTCTAGTCCCATCATTGCTTGAAGCAAGAGGTGATCTGGGAGGCAATATTTGTGGTAGCAGTGGGAGGAGGTGTCCCGGGGGGCAGTAGTGTGTTGGGGGGGGGGGGTATCCCATCACTGCTTGAGGTGATGGGCAGCAGGGATTGGGTACGTATTTGTGTCAGCCATGGGATAGGGTGGTTCGAGGGGCCCCGGGGGGAGGCGTTGGTGTCAGTGGTGGGATAGGATGGTTCGAGGGGGTCTCAGAGGGCAGTGTTTGGTGTTAGCGGTGTGATAGGCAGGTTCGTGGGGTGACAGATGCTGGGGGGTGGGGGCAGCATTGGTGAGATAGGTCAGTTCAAGAGAGTCTTGGGGGACAGCGTGGGAATAGGCCAATTCACGGGATGACAGATCCCAGGGGATGGGGGCGGTATCGGTGGTAGTAGTGGGATAGGACGGTTTGAGGGAGTCCCAGGGCAGTATTGGTGTCAGGGGTGGGATAGGGTGGTCCGAGGAGGTCCTGTGGGCAGTGTTGGTATCAGCGGTGGGATAGGGTGGCTTGAGGGCATCCCAGGGGGCAGCGCTGGTGTCGGCAGTGGGATAGGGCGGTTTGCAGGGTGACGGGTCCCAGGGTGGGGGGGCAGCAGGGGGCCCCATCACCGCTTGAAGCGGTAGGTGATGGGCAGCAGCAGCTTGCTCTTCTTGAGGGCCTGCACCTTCTTGAGGGTCTCGTCATCCAGCGCCAGGAAGCAGCGGCGCGAGTACTCCAGCAGCCGCTCCTTGGACGAGTCGAACTCGCCCACCTCAGCCAGCTTCTCGGGCGCCACAATGAGCAGCTCGGCAATGGGCGTGGTCAGCGCCACCGTGTTGCGATCCACCCGGTGGTGCTCAAAGGCCCGGCTCATGCTCTTCAGCTTCTGGAAGGTGTTGAGGATCTTCTTGTAGCGGCATAGCACCCCGTCGGCGTCCTTGACTGTCAGGCGGGCCACGGCAAGGGTGAGAAGGACGGGGAGATGGCAGGGGGGTGGAATAGAGGGGGACAGCGGGCAGAGGAAAGGAAGGGGACAGAAAGGCCCAGGAGAGAAGAGCCTGTTCATTCCTTTCCTTCGACACAGACTCCCCCCCAGCCCCCTCAGGAGGACCTGCCCCCACCCCCAAAGCCCCTCCCAGTGAGTCCTCCCCCCACATGCCCCTCCACCCCACCCATGCCAGACCCCTCAGTCCCACAGTCCCCCTCCTCTTCCCCACCCCACAGCCCCCTGCTTCCTCCCTGTTCCTCACACCATGGCACCCGCCCACCCCACAGCTCCCTCCTCCTCACACCCCACCCCACAGCCCTCCTCCTCCCCACACACCTCCAAAGCCCTCCTCCTCCCCCGAGGGCCACCTGGGGCGGGAGACCAGCCCTGCTGCCCAAGCGGACGGGGGCGGCGCCCCCTGCAGGCCCCCACTCACCTCGCTGGCGCTCGCGGGCCTTGGGCTTGCCGAAGCGCCGCCGGTTCACCCCCCCCTTCTGCTTCTGCTTCTTGCGCTCGGCGGAGCCGCCCTGCTCCGAGGCGGCGCTGAGCGAGGACGCCAGGCTTTCGTTGTCCGTGGCCTCGCCGGGCCGGCTCTCGGCCGCCTCCGCCCGCCGCGGGGGCTGCTTGCTGCGGCAGTGATCTTCTAGGGGTAGGTGGGGGCAGAGACTGGGTCCCAGCATGCACCTCACCGGAGCCCCCCCCCCACCCTGCCGTGTCAGTGACCCGACCCCCACCCCCCCCAAGCTCTTCTGGCTGCTGGCTGGGAGATACAGCGCCCCCTAGGGGCTGCCCTTGGGAGGGATAAAAGCCCTACCACACCTGCTGCCCCTTTAGAGTGGAGAGGTGGGACCTGGGATCGGGGCTGTTCCCCCAGCTAGTGCCCCAACATGCTCCCCTCTGCCGCCTCTGACTCCTAAAGTCACTAAAGGGGGGCAGGGACCCAGAGCTGGGGAAGGAACCCAGGAGTCCTGGCTCCCAGCCCCCCATGTTCTAACCACTAGACCCCACTCCCCTTCCAGTGTCAGGGAAGGAACCCAGGTGTCCTGGCTCCCAGCCCACCGTGTTCTAACCACTAGGCCCCACTCCCCTCCCAACACCAGGGAAGGGACCCAGGCGTCCTGCCCGGCTCACCGGCGTCCACCTTGGTGGAGGAGATGAACTTGTCGAGCTGGCAGCGCAGAAAGTCCCGCTCCTCCTCCAGGTCCTCGATGCGCTTCTGCAGCCAGGAGTTGCGCTCCAGGGCCATGTGCAGCTGGGTCTTGATGCTGCTCATCAGCGCCAGGGCGGGCGGGGGTGGCTCTGGCAGCTCTGCGGGGGGGCAGGGGGCACCACTTGACCCCTCTACCCCTGGCTCTGACCCCCACATGGGGCCCTGGCCCCCTCCAACCTCTGCCCCTTGACAGGGCCCTGACCCCTTCCCCAGGACAGGGCCCTGCCCCTCCAGCATCTTCCTCCCAATGGGGCCCTGCCCCCCTCATTGCCCCCCAGCAGTCTCTCCCCCCCAACAGGACCTTGATCCCCCCCAACAGGGCCCTGACCCTCGCTGGCTCCACCCCACCGGCCGCTCCTCCCATTGACAGGGCCCCACTGCCCCGGTGGCCTCCCCCCACACTATGCCCCCTCCTTTCTTAACCTGGCCCCCCAGTCTCCCCAAAGAAACTAGCCCTCCAGGCCTGGATTCCCCCCCACCTCCCCACAGAACCCCCCCCCCAAACCTAACACCTCCCATCTCCCTGCCCCCCCTGGGGGTGAGGGTACAGGGGAGTCTCTGGGGATGGGGGCATGGGGTAGAGGTGCGGGGGGGGGCTACCTTCGAAGTTGCTCTGAGGGGGGCTGAGGCTGTAGAAGATCTGGGGCTCTAGGTGGGGTGTCTCCTCGAAGGGGATGGAGATCTCGTAGGCCTCATCGTCCTTCTTCACTGCAGGGAGAGACGTGTCACGGGGGGACCCCAAAACCAGCTCCACCCCCGCACAGGCTGGAGCCCCCCCTCAACAGGCCCGGCCCAGCCCCTCCCCCAAAGGGGCAGGGACCCCTCCCCACAACAACCCCCCGTCCATACGCTGGGACTCCCCTCCCCCCAGGAAAAGGTCACCCCAAAACCTGACTGCAAGCCACTGCTCCCCCCCCAGATCATATCCCCAACCAGCTCCCCTGCCCCTCCCCCACAGACGCCCCCCCAGCTTTGACACACCCCAGCCCCCATAGCTCCCTTTCACCCCAGAAGTCCATCCCCCTGAGCCCCAGCTTTGATGTGCCCCCCCCGGTATCCCTCTCTCGTCCCTATGGCTCCCCAGCTCTATGGGGGCCTGGCTCCTGGGCGCCCCCTGCTGCCTGCGCCCTGCGTACTCATCCGCCTCCGGTTATTCCTCTCGGTCATTTTCCTTCCGGCCCGGCGCCCTGGCCTGGCGGGCCCCTGGCTGCCGCACGGGGATGCTGGCGAGAGAGAGAAGGGAGGTTTTAACCCCGGGCAGCCGCTACCCACCCCAGAGAGTCACCACCCATAACCCCCCGGGCCACCCGCCACCCATAACCCCCCAGGGCAGCCGCCACCCATAACCCCCCAGGGCAGCCGCCACTCATAATCCCCCGGGGCAGCCGCTACCCATAACCCCCTGGGACGCCCTCACCCTTAACCCCCCAAGGCAGCCACTACACGAAACCCCCCGGGGCAACCACCACCTGCTCTAGAGAGCCCCTACCCACAACCCCCTGGGGCAGCCGCTACCCATAACCCCCTGGGCCACCTGCCACCCATAACCCCCTGGGCCATCCGCCACCCATAATCCCCCCGGGGCAGCCTCCACCCACAACCCCCCAGGGCAGCCTCCACCCATAACCCCCGAGAGCAGCCGCCACCCATAATCCCCCGGGGCAGCCTCCACCCATAACCCCCCCGGGGAAGCCGCCACCCATAACCCCCTGGAGCAGCCTCCACCCATAACCCCCCGGGGAAGCCGCTACCCATAACCCCCTGGGACGCCCTCACCCTTAACCCCCCAAGGCAGCCACTACACGAAACCCCCCGGGGCAACCACCACCTGCTCTAGAGAGCCCCTACCCACAACCCCCTGGGGCAGCCGCTACCCATAACCCCAGAAAGCCCCTACCCACAACCCCCTGGGGCAGCCGCTACCCATAACCCCAGAAAGCCCCTACCCACAACCCCCTGGGGCAGCCGCTACCCATAACCCCAGAAAGCCCCTACCCATAAACCACTGGGGCAGCCGCTACCCGCCCCAGACAGCCCCTACCCATACCCTCCCGGGGCACCCCCCATACTCCAAATCGTCCCAGCATGCCGCCCATCCCCATCACTCTATATATGCCCCCCCTCTCCCCACCACCACCACTCTGGTGCGCCATCTCCATCTGTACCCACCGTGCCCCAGAGCTGACGGTAGCTGCCTCAGGCTGGCTATGCCCAAAACCAGAACCAGGTGCCAATCACCCACCGGACTTGGGGAGATCGGGGGGGGGCACAGCCTGGCTCCCCACAGCAGGCGCTGTGATGGGAGAGGCTGAGGTTGCCTGAGACTGACCCCTCATAGTGCCAGTGGGAATTGCCCTTGGACCCTCCCCGCCGGTCGGCCAGGGACCTACCTAAGGCGGACGGGCCGTGCGGCAGCCCAGCTCTGAACCCGTCCTGCGCTGCCCAGCCCTGCAGGAGGGAGAAGAGATGCACGCGGTCAGGTTACTTCTCCGGGAGCAGGACTCGAACCCGCCCCAGTCTGTGGGGGTTCGTGAAAGGAAGGGGAGTACGGGGGGAGCCAGGACTCCTGGGTTCTACTCCTCAGTTCAACACCTAGTCAGCAGTAAACTTCCCAGGAGGAGAGGCAATAGCTCCTGGCACCCTAGCCCACTAAGCTGGAGGAGAATCCCTCTCCGCCATGCACTAAGTGTGCTATGACACATGGATGAGCATGCGTCACACATGCAACAACACACATTGCCAAGGACTCCTGACCTTGACCCTCCCAGATTGTCCAGAACCCCCCCCCCAATTACCCTATCCCCCCCCCCACCTGGACCCCCAGAGATCAGCAAGAATTTTAGGACATGGAGGATGGGCATTTCCACTTTGAAGCAGCCCACATCACAGCCCCTCCCCCTACAAACACCCCCAAGTGTTTCTTCAGTCCCATGCCCCCCCCACCCTGCATTCAAGCCCCCAGAGCCCCCCAGTCCTGTACATCAGATCCAGCGCCCCCACAGCCCCCCAGTCCTGTCAGATCCAGGGCCCCCCAGTCCTGTACATCAGATCCAGCACCCCCCATAGACCCCCAGTCCTGTACATCAAATCCTGGGCCCCCCACAGCCCCGTACCTCAGATCCAGGGCCCCCCACAGCCCCACAGTCCTTTATATCAGATCCACGGCCTCCCAGAACCCCCAAGTTCTGTACATCAGATCCAGGGCCTGTCATACCCCCTCAATCCTGTATATCAGATTCAGCCCCCCCCATAGACTCCCAGTCCTGAACATCAGATCCAGCACCCCCCAGAACCCCCCAAGTCCTGTACATCAGATCCAGGGTCCCCCATCGCCCCCCAAACTTTCAGATCGACTCTAACCCTCGCCCCCCCACGTCTAGACTCCTGGTCCCAGCCCTCCCCCCACCCGATTCCTTCGAATGCCCCAAAATGGGGGGAAATCGCCCTAAAAAATGGCTTCTGTGCCCCTCCCCCCGCCGCTGGGTGTTTTGCTGTGAAGCTGCAATAACTCGGCTGTTCCCAGCCTGGATTGCCCGGGGGGGGGGGGGGGGGGCAAGGAGAGGGGGGCGGGGGGGAACACAAAGTTTCCCCCGACCCCCCCCACCTCCCTAAAATGGATACAAAATAGACCCACAGCAAAGAGACTTTCCCACTTGGCCCCAGGGCTGGGGGGGAACGGGGGGGGGGGCTGCAAAGGGAAGGGGTGCACGGGGGTTCCCGGGGGGTCTGGGATCTGCAGAGAACAACCCCCCCCCCCATCCCCACTCACCCAGATCTGCACGCGAACCCCCAGTAACCGGGCTGCAAAGCCAGCCCCCCCCCTTCCCTGGCAGAGCCAGGGAGCGTCTGCAAAGCGCCGCCGGGGGGGGGGGGGGGATCGCCCACGCACGCAGGGCAGAGACACGCGTGTGTGTGTGTGTGGGGGGGTAGGGCTGTGCCAGAGAGAGCGGCGGGGAGCGACACACACCCCACTAGGTCCCAGCCTCTCCCCCAGGCAGTGCTCCCCCCCAGCAACTTCCCCTGGGGGGACTGACAGGGGGGGGGGCAAAGGCTTGGAGAGAGAGATCCAGACATCCCCATTGACACCCCCCTATCCTCACCAGGCTCAGCCATCAGCCACCCCCAACCCCCCCCATCATCCATCCATCCACCCACCCCAACCCCCTCCATCATCCATCCATCTCAACCCCCTCCATCAGCCACTCCCAAATCCCTCCATCTGCCATCCCCCAGCCCCCTCCATTATCCATCCCGCCCCCCACCCCACTCCATCAGCAACCCTCAAACCCCCTCCATCATCCATCCATCCATCCACCCCAACCCCCTCCATCATCCATCCATCCATCCCGCCCCCCACCCCACTCCATCAGCAACCCTCAAACCCCCTCCATCATCCATCCCACCCCCCTCCATCAGCCACCACCAAACTCCCTCCATCATCCGTCCCCCCCATCTGCCATCCCCAACCCCCCCCCTCCCCCTCCCCCCCCCCCTCCCTCTCCCCCCCCAAACCCCCTCCATCCTCCTTCCACCTCACCCCCCTCCATCACCCACTCCCAACGCCCTCCATCTGCCATCCCCCCCCCCCCCCTCCCCTCCCCCCCCCCCCATCCTCCCCCCCCCCCCCCTCACCCAACCATCCACCCCACCCCCCCCCCTCCCCCACCCCCCCACACCCCCCCCACCCCCCCCCCACCTCCCCCCCCCCACCCCCCACCCCACCCCCCCCCCCCGCCCCCCCAAACCCTCCCCCCCCCCCCCCTCCCCTCCCCCCCCCCCCCTCCCTCTCCCCCCCCAAACCCCCTCCATCATCCATCCATCCCAACCCCCTCCATCAGCCACCACCAAACTCCCTCCATCATCCGTCCCCCCCATCTGCCATCCCCAACCCCCTCCATCAGCCACCACCAAACTCCCTCCATCATCCGTCCCCCCCCATCTGCCATCCCCAACCCCCTCCATCATCCATCCATCCCCCAGTCCCCTCCATCATCCATCCCCAAACCCCCTCCATCATCCATCCAGCCCCCACCCCATCTAACCTAGCGATTCTCTATCCGCCCACACGGGAGGGGGGCTGTTTCTCGCTTCTCCCCCGCTTCCCATGTTACTTTCCGCCTCTAGAAAAGCGCGACTCTTTAGCGACGGCCCCTTCAGAGGCCCGCCCCGCCCCCGCCGCACTGTCAGGGAGCGAGGCGCAGTTCCCCAGCCGGATGGGAGGCGAAGGGAGGCGGATCATTATGGGGGGCTCATGGCTGGGGGGGCAGGGGCTGCTATCACGCTCAGTGAGTTAATGTCCCCAAGCTTCTCCCTCGGGGGGGGGGGTCTCGGCTGCCTGCCCCCCTCAAAGGGAAAAGGGGGGGGAGGTGCCCCCCAGCCTGGGAATTAAGGAGTATCTGCAAAGTGTGAGATTCTTTAGGGAGCAGTCCTGCCGGTGCCCCTCACTCCCGACCCGCAGCCCCTTGCTAGCCCGGGCCTGGGCTGCCCCGAAGCACAATCCCTCAGTATCTCTCTGGAACACACCAGCCATGCAAGGGCAAGACACACCCCCCACACACACATACACACACACACTGCCCTGGGGGACCCCAGCGAGGGACTCTCCGTTTTGCTGGCCAGTTGAGCCACTGGCCTCCTTCCTGGGCTGAACTGGCCAAATAGTGCCACTCATGATGGCTTTGTGGTAGGGTGACCAGATGTCCCGTTTTATAGGGACAGTCCCGATTTTTTTATATAGGCTCCTATTACCCCCCACCCCAGTCCCGATTTTTCACACTTGCTGGCTGGTCACCCTACTTTGTGGTGAAGGACCCCCTAAGCCAGCCAGTCCCTGCCCTGGGCCCGGCCCCTAGAGGAGAAAGGCCCCAATCCCTGCCCAGGGGGCAGGGAAATAGATGCCTTTGTAAAGAGTTTTTGTAGGGACTACTTTATACCAAGAGGCGGCAGAAGACAGCGGTAGCGGGGCCAGGGGCAGGGATTCCAGACCTGCCTGTACAGGCCCTGCCGAGGCGCTGAGCAGGCAGATGCGCCATCTCAACCCGTCATTAGCCACTAAATATAGAGCCGGGGAATCCGCCACCTGCCACTTATCCCGGCGGGTTAGACCGGTCATGTGACCCGCAAAGAACAGTGACCCCCAATTATGCCTCCAGCCCCCGCACCTGATACCCAGCCCCCGCCCTGCCACCCTCCATCAGCTCATGCTGGGGCTTGTTACACGGGGACCCCTCGCCCGGCGCTGGGACGCGGCCCCGCGGGGGTTGGGTGCGGGGGCTGGGTATAGGGGGACCCCTCGCCGGGCGTGGGGACGCGGCCTCTGTGGGGTGGAGCGCGGGGGCTGGGTGCAGGGGGACCCCTCGCCGGGCGTGGGGACGCGGCCTCTGTGGGGTGGAGCGCGGGGGCTAGGTACAGGGGGACCCCGCGCCCGTCGCTGGGACGCGGCCCGTCGGGGGTGGGGCGCGGGGGCTGGGCACAGGGGGACCCCTCGCCAGGTGCTGGGACGCGGCCCGTCTGGGGTGGAGCGCGGGGGCTGGGAACCGGGGGCCCCCCCGCCCGGCGCTGGGACGCCGCCCCTCGGGGGGGGCGCGCGGGGGCTGGCTACAGGGGGACCCCTTGCCCGGCCCCGGCCCGCGGCCCCTCCGGGGTGGAGCGCGGGGGCTCGGTACAGGGGGACCCCGCGCCCGGCGCGGGGACGCGGCCCCTCTGCGGTGGAGCGCGGGGGCCGGGTCCAGGGGGGCCCCTCGCCCGGCGCGGGGCCGGCGCCCCTCTGGGGGGGAGCGCGGGGGCTGGGTACAGGGGGACCCCTCGCCCGGTGCTGGGACGCGGCCCCTCTGGGGTTGGGTGCGGGGGCTGGGTATAAGGGGATTCAGAGTCATTTGTGAGTACATGTACAATTTGGGCCCCAAACTCCCCCTAAATTCTGCCACCCTTTTAAGCATCTTCTCTAGTTCCAAACCTCTGTGTTTAAATGCTGCCCCAAGGAGACCAATTAGCCCTCATTAGTCAGGGAGGGGATAAAGGGGGGGGGGGGAACCCTAGTTACCCTGTCTGACCGCCAGAGGCCCCCATCGCACCAGGAATAAATAAGCAGGGCTGAAGTGTGTGTGTGTGTGTGTGTGTGTGTGTGTTCCCCGCTGCCCCCTGCTGGAGGGGCTGGGTCCTGCTCTGTGTGTGAGAGAGAGCCGTGCTGCCTGGATGGCTGCAATCAGAACTGCGCTCCCCCATCTGTGTCCTGCCCCTTTTAGTGCTCCTGGCTGGAGGAGATTCCCCAGCAGCTCAGGGGGCTCTCAGGGCAGGTAGAACTCAGTCTGGTGTTGGTAGGAGCTAAGCTCTTATGGCCGGAAAGATTCAGGACTCCTGGGTTTTATCCCCGGCTCTGGGAGGGGAGTGGGGTCTAGTGGTTAAAGTGGGGAACCAGGACTCCTGGGTTTTATCCCCAGCTCTGGGAGGGGAGCGGCACCTGATGGTTTAGAGCAGGGAGGAGTGGGGCTGGACATCAGCACTTCTGGCTTCTATTCCTGTTCCCTGTGGGGTGACCTTGGGCATGACCTTTCCACATGCCTCAGTTTCCCCATCTCTAGACCAGGGCTCACGATCTTTTGTAAAGCAGTGGGAGGTGTGCGGATGAGCTGCCCTAGGGTTCAGCAAGGTGACTGATTTATTAACTCTCCCGCGTCACTCCATGTGCAGCGCCATCCAGCCGTATCCCAGCCCTGACGCGAGCGCACAGAATTAAACCAGAGGCTGAGGTTTCCCCCCGGGATCGGGGCCTTCCTCCCACCACAAATCGCCAAGTGAACCTTCCCTTTCCGATGCCGTGGGGAGCTGCGGCAAATCCCGCTGCTTGGGACAGCCAACCCTGGTGGAAAAATTCTTGGCTATTTTGGCAAAATCTACTGGTCATTTTTCGGGGGAGGGAACATGGGATTTGTTGGTCATTTTTTTAACCCCCAAAATGTTCTTCACTGATGTATCGTTTTTTCCCCTTCCTACTGTCGCCATCTTTAAATGGTTGGGGATATCGGTAGGCTCAGCATGCCTGATTTCTCATTCCTTCCTCTGCCACTGGCCGGCTGGGTCAGTCCCTTGGCTGCTGCCTGCCTCAGTTTCCCCATTTGCATACCAGAGCATAACAATACTAGTCTGACTAGGTAAAGCGCTTGGAGGTCTGTGGATGAAACGTGCCATTAATTAATACAGGATGTTCTTACATTATTACTAGATTCCATCAGCGCCGGGCCCAACAGGGCCCTGATCTCAGTGGCTAGGGGTTGAGGGATGGTTTTCAGCACCCAAGAGCCATCTTCGAGGTAGAAAGGGATCAAGTTCTTGCCAATGCACAATGGAAAATTAAGGGCATGGAAAAATTCAAAAGGCACAAAATCAGCCCAGGGGTTTAAACCTGAGCGGAAGGAAACTAGGTTCGACGGGGACAGGTGAGCAAAGCCCACAGGTAAGTGGGGAACATGGAGACCTGGGAGATGGGTCGGAAACAAGAGGGAGCGTGGGCCATAATGGCAGAGAGAAAGGAGGGTCAGGGCAAAACTGGGAGGCAAGATCGACCCAGTATCTTAGATGCCTATATACAAATGCGAGAAGTATGGGTAATAAGCAGGAAGAACTGGAAGTGCTAATAAATAAACACAGCTATGACATTGTACATCCTGACACAAGGAAGAAAGGAGAGCAGCAGAATACGGACCCTGGACTTCAGAAAAGCAGACTTTGACTCCCTCAGAGAACTGATGGGCAGGATCCCCTGGGAGAACAACATGAGGGGGAAAGGAGTCCAGGAGAGCTGGGTGTATTTTAAAGAATCCTTATTGAGGTTGCAGGAAAAAACCAT